>JASAND010001617.1:0-26067 GCA_030248195.1 Trissonchulus latispiculum
AACTAGCAAACCAATTGCAAAGCTGTAAGCTGTAGGTAAACTGTTCGCAATTGTCCGCTGTTATAAATAGTTTCCTGTGAAGGCCATCGCTCGGCGGATTACTAAAATGGTAATTCCAAAGCCATGACATTTGAAAGATAATTGCTTAACTGTAACATGCTCCAGTCGCTAAAGCATATCCCTTCTTGGCCCAATGTCAGATTGATAATCCTCCACATTTAAATTAGAAGTAACTGTAAAGTAGAATATCTGAAACTATTGAAGCCAGACTTCTGTTTAGTTTATGGTATGTACTTATGTTATGTCTCTTGCTCATTTCTTGGAAAAATTAATCTATATAAATTTGATTTTTTTGTCGTTCTCGCACCATGGACACAATTTGATTGTAGGTTGAGCCCGAGTATAATAAAAGGTAGTGATAGTTTGTGTTCGATGCACTTTAAGTTCGAATATTAATAAATTTCTTTTATTTCATTTTAATGCAATAACAAAGCTAAAAAATCCACTCGTACATTTGTAATTTTTTATGTTAAACTTACAAGTTAGGCATACTGCATAAACAGTTTACTGGCTAATGCAAGTCAAAAATCCCAAAAATCCATACATGTGCACTCAGTGCCATCAAACTTAGTCGAAACAAAAATTCATTCTTGAAGTACCAGACTCTCGTATCCGATTAATGCCGACCATTAATTTTGTCCATTTACACAAGGTGTAGTGAAAGTATTGCTGCATGGAAATACTTTGCCGAAACGTTTTGTCACGTTTTCTCGAAGAGTACTGCTAAAGATTAAGTAAATAAGGTAATTAATCGCCGAATTAATCTCTGTTGTCACAATTAGGCTGAATGAAATTAGCCTATTTGTGCATATCTTAGGGAAAATATTGAAACATAGATTCTGAAATAACAACAACTGTTATCAAGAACATTTGGATCGTTATCTTATATTCTTTATCTAAATTGGAAACAGACGACTTCGACCTGATTCTGCGCATCTTGATGGCCTTCCAGTACGTTATCTGAAAAATGTTAGAGCATTAGATTACTTGGGAGATCCACCATGAAAAATTTCAGACATTGATTTTTCGCTCATTTTTACACAAAGTATATGTACATATCCAGTTTAAATATTGAGTTGTTTCCTCTACTTCTCTGCCAGTTAAGAGATGTGTAACTGTTTGTAGTTTGAATAATGCCCAAAAACCAGGGTACCGCTTTGGACTAGGCAATTTTCCTTACTCAATCTTCGATTACGGAGATTCAATGGAGTTATCTAAAAACTGATTTAAAAAATAAATTTTGTGCCGGTTTATCAGACTCGTGACTTAGCGCTTTGTTTAACGTAGCAGCAACCCTATTGTTGACCCTTGATACAAAATCCATTAACAGCCGTAACTTAAATTTCATCCAAGAGTCGAAGAAGCAAAAATATTCCCCGCGCACTTAGAGCTATCGACTGATGTCAGATTTGTTTTGTTTTGAGAAATTTTAAAAATAGCTAATTATTTGCTTCATGGCTGCCCAACAAACTTCAGACAGACAAGATTCCGAAGTTTAGGTCCACAAAGGTAAAATAATTGTGGTCAAAACTGAGCTCAAGCCACCAGAAATAAAGTCAGCAGGACATTTTGACAGTTGTTAGGTGCTGATTGACATCATATCTCTTTATAGGCAAAAACAAAAATCTTTTTAGCTAAAATGTTTGATTTTCTGACAAAATCTAACAAAATTTTTGAAATTTTTTCTAAAAATGAAAAATTTTTACAAATTTTGATAAAAATAGCAAATTTTAATAAAATTAGTGTTAATTTTCAAAAACATTTTACAAATATATTCTTGAGGTACAAGCCTCCCTGAAAATTTTTGTTCAAGGTACAATCTCCCCTCCAGAATTTTTGGGGGACAAGCCCCCCCAGGACCCGACCCTCATGTTAATGTATGGTTAGGAACGTCTATTTATATATGTCTACATACAGCTATTCGCTTATTTCAGTTTAAGAAAGAAAGAAAGAAAGAAAGAAACAAAGAAAGAAAGAAAGAAAAGAAAGAAATGAAAAGAAAAAGAAAGAAATATTGTCCTCTGAATAATTTTAAACTTTGCCATCAATTAACCAGCTGTCACTTCCAGTTACATCAACGTTTGACTTAACACACACCCAGCTTAGGTTACTTCTTTGAGGACACCCTCATTTTCTCAAGTTAGCAACAACGTAAGGCTCAAACACGGCAAACAGGCAGAGGCATAGACTTGACCTTTGAGTGTAACTTTATCCTTTTGTCTGTCAATCATTTATAATGGACAAGCAAGAAAAGAAGAAATAGGAAGAAAGAAAGAAATGAAATGTCGGGCTGAACTTGTGATGTCCAGCGCAAGCTTAGTACTTAACCTGATTCCCTAATGCACCGGATGTGTAGCTCCTAAGCTACACCGGTTCTCAAAAATCTGCAACGGTTTAGATTGCTGACAGCCGAAGACTGCGCGACGGCTCTCAGTTCTGCTGCTTAAATAGGTTCTAAATTCTAATTTGCATAATCAGAATGCAAAAAGATCTGACCTAAGCTAGCCCTGTGTTGAAGATAGGGCTTCTGAATTGAGAAATGACTCACACTACACTAAACGCAGAAGTTTCCATTTTATACATTCCTGCTCCATCAGGAATGAAATTTCGAAGGCCTAACTCAAAAATAAAATTCCAACAAATCACAGTTTGTAAATAGATGTTTCTTTCTAACGATGTTAAATTATGCTGATAATCTTAGCCCAGTTTCAAGACTTTTTGTCACCAGACAAAAATTGAATCTTTTCCGTTTCCTATATTTATCAACTTTTAAACAGGTGCCTACATTGCTTATTTGAATGTAACTACATACACAAATTAACCAGAGAAATATTGCATGTGAATTATCGCAGCCTTTTCAATCACTCCACAATTGCAACACCATTTGGAAAGCTGGAAAACTTACAATGTAAAACAATGTTGCTAACACGATTGAACTGCAGCAATAAAATAAAATCAAATGTTGCAAATCTTTGCACTCCTAGTTTTTCAAAATTTGGTCCGAGGTAAAACTCTTCCGGAATAAGGATCAGACGGCAACATGAAAAAAATCGTGGAGAACTGGCTACAGCAGACACAAGCCAAACTACTATGATGCATTTTTTAATTTGATCTGGACCAAATATCTGCAAAGTAAGCATAAATGTTACATCAATATTTCACAGTACTTGCAGTTCGCTTAACGTCAGAAATTCCGCAAATTTTTACAAGTTTACATTCCCAAGGTTTCTTCCTTTATAGCTTAGAGTTAACTTACGTTGATCAAACTATTATAGCAAGAATCTATTATTGGGCTAACTAAGAGAACTTCTCCAAAGCTGGCACGGTTGGTTTGCCATATAGTAGATTCGCCCAGTCTGCGTCATACCCCAAAGTGCGCCACTCCGCGGATTAAAGTTATCTGGTGCAGTACAAAATGGAAGATATCCTAAAGTTTTCACATTTCTGAGCAGGTCTATTCAAGCTGTATGCAATGGTGTAAAAATTATTTGCTAAAATTTTTTTAATCGTGCACAATGCTGCAAAATTCACTATACTTTGAATAAAACACCCGTTGTCCGCCAAATTTTAAGCAATGTCCCGAATTCAGTTTTATGCACCTAACAATCTTATTACTTAACATTTAATGTGTCAGCTGTCAAATTGTTCGCTGATTCCAAAAACATAAACTACTCCTGATTTCACCGTTCAATAACTAAGAAATTCCAATTTTACTAGAACCACAGATCAGTGCCTAAAGTGCACCGCTCTAAATTAAGTTTTTGCGGAAATATCCCTAATGTGCGTTCGTATCTTTTACATATTTGCTTCAAGTGAATGCAAATACTGGCTTTATAACTTAACCTAAGACAAAACTAAGTGCAAAAACACAATCCTAGGAATAATTCTGAGCAATCTGATACCAAATTTTCTGTTTTTATGGCATGTTATTTTTTAGTAAAAGTCGCTGATTCCTGCTTTAAATCATAAAATTACATTTTATTAATTGCTATAGTTTAATTTGCAACTCAAATTCGCTTCAAATAATACAGTACTAGCATTTTAACAAAGTTTTCGAAGGTCACAGATTTTGTTGATTTTAATATATGTGAAGGGTAGGGTAGAGTTTAGTATTTCAGTGAGCTTAATAGTTGATCGAGATTGGAGATTTGAATACGATTTTCGGATAAGTGTTGATTTTCGGCTCGTCTTGTGCACTGTCTCGTTTTTATGTTTGTGTGTTTTGACATTTATCTGTTTTTCATCGTGGTTTTTCACTGTTTTGTTTTTGTATGATTATTGACAATTTTCCGTTGACAATTTTCTGTGTCCTGCAGTAATAACCGTTTGCTTGTTTCTTTTTGACAATTTTACACTCTGACTGTTTTGCCTGCCTGACCAAAACTGCAATGATTGTTTTCACTGCAATGTTTTTGAAACTGAAATGACCGTTTTTTCTGTAATGTTTGTTATACTTACTAACTGTAATGTTTGTTACTAGTTGAATGTTTATTATTCTTGCTACTAATGGTAGAATGATTAACCTTAAACTGCAAGTTTGACTAAATTGGGGGACCCTAACCATCTCTTTGTTTGAATATTTGTGGATTATCTTTCTGTGCCTGGTGGATGTGATTTTGAACAATTGTGCTTTGTATTGAGAAATCGTATTATGCACTAATGGAAAGTTGTTTGTCAGCGGCCAGGGGTATTTGAACTGCCATGGACCTAAATGACTTAGATGGTTTCAAGGAATCTTCATGAATCTAGAAGACAAGAGAATAATCCTGATTTATGTGGAAGGGTCTTTGTTAGAAAGGATTGGGTCGATTTTTGTATGCACAATTTACTAAGTTAATGGGGTTGTTTTCGTCAAATTTGGGACTCTAGGGGTCCACCTGAAACTGAGGTAATTCCCTCAATCAAAAGAAATGCTACCGTTTTAAAGAGATCAAGGAACTTCCAGGGACACCGCTGAGTCAGAGGGGGAATGACGTGAAGTACCGTAAGACACACATTCACACACATACACTACACATAAAAAGGCGAGGCTTGCCTTCTACGTCAGGACTTGATTGACAGGAAGGGAGTTCCCGGCCTGACGTCACAACACAGTTAGTCTAGGTCCGGCAGTCAAGGAGCTTGGTGGTGCTATTAGTTTGTTGCCGTTTGGGCAGTTAACAGTTTTTGGTGGCCGTTGTGCCTGCAGTTTGTACTTGTGTCCGGAAGGGACTTGCATTGACCTATCTACTTCAGTAAGACCAGACTCAACCCACAATTGTTACCATATTCACGTCGACCCGCTAATATTATACACATTTTGGATTTTGCGGTGCTCACGTCATTTTCCCGTCCAGCTTCATCAGTCACTCGGTGGAGACAAGGTAACTTTGGAAACCCTTAGTTCGGGCTATAGCTGTAAGAATTTTCCAGTACATGATTTTGAGAGCTAACCTGATAAATCCAAGTACAGTTTGACTCGTCATTTGTATGATCTTATTGCTAAGTATTGTTTGATCTGGTGTTTTGTATAACTGGGGGACAACCTGACACATAATTGACTATTGTTGATGCCGTTTTACTTAGATTTGTATTTGTAAAACTAGTAAATATGCAAGCTGTATGGTTTTGAAGCTAATTTTCCGACGTTGCGTCGTTGAGTCTAGATATTCTAACAGAATCGAGAAGTTACTTGAGAACTGGGTGGACCACTTAACTGCTTACGGAAGCCCAGTTTAGGTAGTTGTTGGGACTAGGCCTCAAGGTTTATTGAATGGCCTATTCTTAACTAGGTAAATAGGAGTTGGATTGGATAATAATCAACGAGGTTCCTGAAGACTCGTTTCAAGACGCTAAAACCGGATATCTGCAATATTTGTAGTGAGTAATAGCTAAGTCAGTATCGATTGTTGGATCTGTTTGGGGTGTTAATATCCTGAAACTTGGGATAATTGTCGATATTAGTACCCCTGTTATTCTAAAGTGAAGTCTATTGGGTAGAACGGAGGCTCTTATTGGTGAAAAACAGAACGATAGAATCTTGAAGGAAACGTTGTAAGCTTAAATTAACCAGTGCTAGCAAAACCGTTTTTCTTCACATATATATTGTTTTTATACAAGCCAACTACCATATAAAAAATTTTCGTAGCATAAAATTGTCGGAAACAGGGGTTATTGCATCTCAAAGTTTGGTTTTCTAATGCAAATCATAGGAACCCTGAAATGACGCACTTTAGGACACGTCCGACGCACTTTAGGGAATGAACTTCTCACAGCGAAAAATTGCATTGTTAGCATAAAAATGGCTATAACTTACGATTGGCTTTACCTAATACCGTCAAATTTTACAGAAATGTAGAAGCAGAGGTACTTGAGACTTTTGTAAAGTTTTATGTTATGAAATTTTGCCATTCAAAAGCTACAGCTTTTCCTTTTGCGCAGACAAAAGGTGACGCAGATTGGGCGCATCTACTATACACAACGTTCAGTGTCCAGAGCATATACCATAGCTCTGTCTGCACTCTTAAAATCACCTCCATATAACGGTTAAGATTGCAAATTGTATCAGAATTCTATGCAATGAACATGATAAACGAGAAAATAAGTTTTACACTATTAGCACTATTAAAGTCAACATATGCTACCTTGTAATAAAAGTGTGATGGAGAAACAACGCTCAAGCATCGATGCAGTGCTATCACCAAGGTATGAGTCACATTGGAGAAAAACATCAGAGAAGTTGTACTCAGTAAAGCATTCTCCGCAAGCGGGGGAAGAAATCTTTTTCCAAAAAGTAAAGCCCATCCAAAATAAACGAGATATGTTAATAAGTGTACTCCATCCGAAAATCCAAGGGAAATTATCAAAACGTAACAGGTATTTGAAGCATACATTTTAGCTAATATCATTGCACCAATGCTAATGCAAATTAATAACACTCCGGTCGCTGCAATTAGCAGTGATGTTGATCCAACCAAGATGCTAGTAGCTTCCAAACTACTATTCATTGCGCATGCAACTGCAAACAAAACAGTATTTGCACACAATGCCTGAACGGTAACGGATTCATTACAAAAAATTTATAATTTTTATTATTCCTGCTGGAGCAGGAATGTATAAAATGGAAACTTATATGTTTAGTGCATAGTGAGTCATTTCTCCATTTAGAAGCCCTATCTTCAACACAGGGCTAGCTTAGGTCAGATTTTTGCATTTGGATTATGCAAATTAGGTTTAGAACCTATTTAAGGAACAGAACTGAGAGCTGTCGCGCAGTCTTCGACTGCCAGCAATCTAGACGGTTGCAGATTTTTGAGCACCAGTATAGCTTGGGAGCTACACATCGGTGCATTAGATAGGTAGGTACTAGCTTGCGCTGGACATCGCAAGTTCAGCCAGGCATGGCAAGCATGGGCTTGCTCTCCCTGATGAGGGAAGTCAAGTGAAATTGTAAACAAAACCTGGAGCTTCCTACAGAAACCATTTTGCAATTGAATAAAGAAAAGGTCTACAAAGGACTACTGCCCCTTTTGGGGCCTACTTGTTTATTTTGTATTCATACGGACTCCGCCGCCGCGTATATATATGTCGCGTTAAATCACCCGGCCTGTGTAGCCAACTTGTTTTAACATTAAATTAACTGGCCGCGTGATTTAACATTAAACTAAGCGGTCTTTCCATTTTGACCTCTATTGTTCTCATCCATATGATAACTATGTATGTATGTAAGGGTTTTTCATTTGGTCTCCTGCTGGACAACATTTGCGTAGGAGTTTTATTATGCAGTCGTTAGTTAATTCACCCTACACTCGATCAAATGTATTACTTATTATCAAACTCATAGGATTTCACGGCTGAATCAATAGAGTTTAAAAACTCGCTTGACATTTATTGACAATTCTGATCTATATGTTCTTCGTGCCGTTTTATTACATCAAATTTATTGCAAATATACATAATTTTTTCGGGGCCCTTACCTACATTCAAACCCAGTGTTTTGCCCAGCCGCATCTTTTTCAAGGATCTTTTCAGGATAACCCCTCCCAGGCCCAGATTCCGCAAAACTTGACCAAATGAGCTGAAATTTGGTATGGGTATGTTTTCGACCACGCTGAGTTCAAATATCGCAAAATTTTTCGATTTCGCGAAATTCGATTTTTTCGATTCGTAAGGGGGGACCAAGGGGAACCGAAAAATTTTGTGTCTTCGATTTTGCTAAAAAGTTGTATTTAGGGTTTTTGGTGTCGGAGAAGACCAATCTGAAGTCCGTTTTTCAATTCAGCTTTTCGTTAGCTCAGTATAAGCTAAACTTGCAAGCTTAAGATGTAAGCTTATACTGAGCGGACGAAAAGCTGAATCGAAAAACAGACTTCAGATTCGTGTTCTACGACACCAAAAACCCCTAAATACAACTTTTCATCAAAATCGAAGACAAAAACTTTTCGGTTCCCCTTGGTCCACCCTTACGAATCGAAAAAATCTAATTTCGCGAAATCGAAAAATTTTGCGATATTTGAACTCAGCGTGGTCGAAAACATACCCATACCAAATTTCAGCTCATTTGGTCAAGTTTTGCGGAATCTGGGCCTGGGGGGGGGGTTATCCTGAAAAGATCCTTTTTCAATACCCCACCCCCCCCCCCCCCAGTTTTGCATTTTCACACTTTGAGCCAAAAATCTGGAGGAGGCGAAATCTGAAAATCTGGGGAGGGTCTGTAAAATTCGTGGAGCTAAAATTTGGTGGAGGGGTCTATGACACCTGTAAGAATTGGCTCGGAGACAGGGAAGCCATTTCAAGCTTTTTTAGCAATTTTCTGCCGTTTGTACTATTTTGGGCGGAATTTTGATATTTTTGCGCAGAATGTTTGGATTTTTTTGGCACATTCTTGATGCTGGGAGAGGGGGAGTGGGCCAACTTGTGAAGTCGGGAGCGCTTCTTCTCATTCAACCATCCTATACGTTCTACGATGGGTGCATGTGCATTTAAGGTGGTGATTCCAATGTCTCGAACGAAAGATTTTGTTCAAGTCTCTAACCATTAAATAAAATGTGTCTAAATATTATGAGGGCGTCTCAAAAATAGTTAGAAAATTCTTGAAATATTTTGGAACTGTTTAGATATAAAATCAGTTTAGTCTCGGAAACATTTTAAAATGTTCCGAAAATTACAAATATCTCAGAACCTGATAATATAAGGAACCGTCTCTAAAAAGATTAAGGGAGTTTTTCCTAATCCTAAGAACCTTATCTTTGTGTTTATCATGGTTTCTCAACATCCTTTTTAGCAGAGCCAAAGTGTACCAGTCAAGGAATTAACAACGTAGCTAGGGAATTTTAGTTATATCATTTCCTCCCCTATTATTAGTGTTATTAGTATTATTAGTATTATTAGTATTATTATTAGTATTATTATTAGTTTAAGTTAACCGTACGAGATCCTACTTAAATTTTATTATCTATAGTGGCTCAAAGACAGAATATTTCTCTTTTAGGGGTGATCTTGTTTTGTTTCGAATTAAATGTATTCATATTTAATCAAATATATTGATCGATCTAAGACGTAAACTTGGTGTGTGCAAATTGTGAATGCATCCTTTGTTGAATGTCTTTACACCACAATATACCAAGGAACCAAAGATTTTCACGAAAGAGTTAAAAGAGGTAAACACAAGCTTGAGTGGAGTTAAAATTAAAACAGTTAATTTTAACTCTACTCTACTCTACTATATCCATTCTTGAAAAGGCCCTTGTCGAATATTGTGGAAACCCAAATGTTCCGTGGTAAAGAAGCTTGTATAGATGAAGGTTCAGACAACTTTAAAACTTAGCATTACAGACCCGAGGCACCTAGAAATTATATGTAACCTTTCTGGCTAGATTCTGAACGTGAATGCTCAGACTCTCTAGGGTCATGAGTTGACATTTGCCTTTTCAAGTCAAGCAACTTTCAAAGGAGAAAAGTTGGTGCAGCTCAACGTCTTAATTAAAATTAGAGTGAGTGACATTTTGAGCTGCTTATCACCAAAAGCTTACTTTTGAGTTATTTATTACTATTATTGGTATTTTTACTGCGGCGCACAAAGGGAAAAGGTTACTTACTATAGATGCAAAAGTTACTAAGATTTCTAACAAAATATATGCGCGGTTCGAGTATGGAAGGCTAAAGCTTTTTACTTGATCAGTACTTAGAAACAGTGATGTGGCCCGGACCGGGTTGCCTGGGCCCCGTTGGATCGGCAATGTTGGTGGGTCTTGACCAGTCGCTCGCAGTAACAGTTTTGTTTGACTAACGTATGATTTGAAGACTTTCTTATATATACATAAACTGTAATTCCAGTTCAGTTATTAGGCTATTACAAAGATGTGTATGTTGTTTAAATGTGAATTTAATTTTGAATATTCGGCAATACACCATAGCCGATTATATATATATATATATATATATATATATATATATATATATATATATAATCGGCAAAATATTTGCCAATTATATAAAATAGGCAAGATTGCCTATTATGAATAATCGGCAAATCGCCTTTCCTATTATATTTAATCATCCTAGGCAATTATGCATATTCGGTGTAGCATATTATATATAGTTTGTTAGGACTAGCATCTCACATAACTACCATTGGCTGTTGGCTGAACATTGGACGTTGGCTTTTGGCTGGCCAATGGTCAGAGGCACGACTAATTGGCCGCTTTGGCCGGCCCACCACCATGGTTCGGCAAAGCGGACTTGGCTGGACTGACGGGCAATTCGGCCAACACTCAACGCTCAAAAGAAGTTCTAAGTATTGCAGTAATAAGCGCTCAAGTTCAAACATCGCAGATTTCTTTCGGCTTAATCTAAGTTTGTGCATCAGGCTGAAACTAATACAGTCCAACTTTGAAATATAGTTAATGAGCTAGGCAAAGACTTTCTAATTAGCTGAGACGAAAATAGAGTCCAACACCTGTTTACATAAACAGTGAACCAATTCTGACAAGAATACGCACATGTTCTCCCTTTTGGCAAAGAAAAGTGATACGGCTTACGGTAGCCCAAAGTAATAAACTGTTGATTTTCAGGGTCTTTTCCAGATTACCCCCCCACCACTCAAAGTTCTTAAAACTCGACCAAATGAGCTGAAATTTGGTATGGGTATGTTTTCGACCACGCTGAGTTCAAATATCGCAAAATTTTTCGATTTCGCGAAATTCGATTTTTTCGATTTCTAAGGGGGGACCAAGGGAAACCGAAAAATTTTTTGTCGCCGATTGTGCTGAACAGTTGTATATAGGGGTTTTCTGGGCCGCAGAACACGAATCTGAAGACCGTTTTTCGATACCGCTTTTCGTTCGCTCAGCATAAGCTTACAACTTAAGCTTACAACTTTAGCTTATATCAAGCTAACGAAAAGCTGAATGAAAAAACGGACTTCAGATTCGTGTTCTGCGGCCCAGAAAACCCATATATACAACTTTTCAGCAAAATCGGCGACAAAAAATTTTTCGGTTTCCCTTGGTCCCCCCTTAGAAATCGAAAAAAATCGAATTTCGCGAAATCGAAAAATTTTGCGATATTTGAACTCAGCGTGGTCGAAAACATACCCATACCAAATTTCAGCTCATTTGGTCGAGTTTTAAGAACTTTGAGTGGTGGGGGGGGGTAATCTGGAAAAGACCCGATTTTCAGACTGCTGTACATATCCTATCAGATAAGAAGCACATGACCTGCACAAAGAATTATTTCGCAGAGGTGCTGACTGTTGTCAAATGTCGTCAGCGCAGTTAACTCGAAACGCAAACTCATTTGTTACTGATATTTCGCAATCTCGGACTGCATTCTATCTGGTAAAAGTTCTGCTCAATTTGGGCGATTGCTACCTTTACTTGCTCAAATCGGCTGAACAAAAACTGCCCTAGATTCCCTCCCTAGTCAAATAGGAGTAAGTCCATAAAGAGAGATCTTAGGGTTATGTCTACTTATACTGCTATTTTTACATAGATAAATACTAGCTAGCGTTTTTGTAGGTGGTTCATCTTGTGAACCGAAAGATGCTGCTCTCCGCGGACTATGCAAAAAGTAAAGAAGCGGAGAAGCGAAGACCAAGGATAGAAAACTGGGAAAAACAATTTTTACTCACTTTTGCTGGATTCGCATTGTCAAAATTTTGGGTCAGAAAGTGGTATTTTTCGAAAAAAATCGATTTTCTAATTTTGAAAAACCACATGTATCACATAAAAGATGACACGTAAGCGGTCCTGAAAACCCAAATAAAAATTTTTTGCATTGAGTGAGTCGCGAGTAATGGCCAGTCAAAGTTGGAAAAGCGGCAAAGATCAAAGGATTTTGAAAATCGAAAAAATTGAATAACTATCGCAGTTTTTGACGAAATGAGCTGATATTCGGGATTCAAAATGTCTGGGACAAGGGCTAATTTTCCACAGAACGGCTAGTTCCTGGCTTCTACTGATCTTTCAAAACTTAAAAAATCGGCTTCTTTTGATGAATTTTAATTTTTAAGGAAATTTTTTCAACCAAAAGAAAGTTCGTGCCATGACGGTTCAGAAAATATATACATTGCTTGCTGCAGTAAAAATGTACCGGTAATTCAGTATAAACAAAACAATTTCGCTCCCTACATTTTTTGGTCAGACTTTAGCAGCTAAAGTCAGAAGTGTTTTGGACCAACAGCAAAACGGTTAACAATAGTGGACAATATTTCCTCGTATTTCAGCTATCAGAGTATACAATACAACAGACCAACGAGGGAGGGTAGAATTAATCTTACTTTTCCTACCCCACACTAAGAAACCCTGTGGAGCTATCTATGACAGTCCCCTAACAGTCTCCTGACATTGTTTGGTTTTATGCAACGACAAGTGTTGTTGAACTCTTAGACTGTTGGACTGTTAGACTGTTAAAAGCTTTATGCAACAGAGCCCTGGTAGTAAACGAAATAAACGGAAAGACACCACTGCTTAGGATTGAGCATTGGCCGCATCCGGCCGCGACCGCCGAACTTTTTGCAGCGGGCCAGCTAGCTGAACGAAGCTCTCCCGACCCAAAGCGATTGGCCGACAGCTCAGCCCTAGACATGTGCTCAAAAGGGATCACTGCCTTAAAGCAAAAATTTAAAACTAAACTAGAACTTAGACAACTTTGCAGACGACCAAGTTTTAATTGAATCATCCTATTAACAGTCAATTAACATGAAATTTATCAGGAAATTTGATCCAGTTCTGTCACAGAAAAATGGTGGCTCAAAGGATAAGTTTAGAGAATGCATTTTTCAAACTAAAATCAAATTCTCGGATTCTAACCGAAACCTACAGATTTCGAGGAGTAGGTATCGGAGATCGTGAGAGCTGCCATACTATTTACAGATTGAAGACTGATCTAGCCAAAATGATACTCAACATACCTAGCTCTAAGTTTTCTTATTTTTAATCCGTTTCCTTAATTCTGTTTATTGCTAGGGTTGATCATGTGCATAGCAATCTTGCAGGAAAAGGAAGTCGACTGGTATCGCGAATATATTCTTGTGACTGCTTGTGTTTATATAGTTTCTGTGCTTTGTAATTTATGAACGAGACGAAAGAAACTCCAACCAGTTGAAAGATTTCATCATCATCCTTTTCCTCCTTTTAATTAGTAGAAGCTTCAGTTAGAGTTGGGGCCGGTTCCACTAGAACCGGTTGGGACCGGAACCGGAACCGGAACCATGCTTAAAAACTGGACTTGGACTAATTTTTTCCAAGAGTCTAAAATTTGCAAAAGCTGAATTCGGTACATGCCTTTTACAGAGTCGCTATTCATGCTGCTTTTTCATATTAGTGACTGAAGTTGAAACTAAAAAAATCTAGTTTGAGCTGAAACTAAACAAACTTAGACCCGAAATCGAAAGGATGAAACTGATAGTAATTAAGAGCACTAACTTAAAGTTAAATGAATCTACAATTGAAATTTAAGCTGAAACTACATAGAATAGATTATGAGCCTAAACTGGAAACGGAACAGCTTCAGCTTCCACTGAAGATGAGGCAAACTTCCCGCTTCCCCTTTCAGATGATTGAGACACGTTTGGTTGGTATTAAGATAAATTTAAAATGTTTATTTGAATCAACATTTTATTATCCCTTCTCCTTAGTAAGAAATGAAATTATAACAGGCTTGAAAAATTAGGAACATGGATTGTTTTATTGTAAGCAAAAATTTCGACATCCTTTATTCTGGGAGTTCGCAATTTTTTGTTTTCGGCTTCTAATTTTTCAAATTTTGTTAAGTTACTTTGTGTGTATTACAAAATGCAGTTTTGTAAGTTTCTAAATCATTTTAACGAATTTTTAAATTTTCTAGTCTAAAATTCCAATTGTTAATTGAAGTAAGGCGGACATTTTCGTTCGGGCGTGAGCGACAAAAGCGCAGAATAAAACCTTAACAGCATATTTGAAGACACATATTTTAACACATATTTGAAGATTAAGCTCATTAAAGAATAGGTTAGAGCCCGCAGGGAGGTAGTTGGAAACTAGATACCTTTGGGCATATCTTCTCAAAAAATTGGTAAATAGAAGGTGGTGTTGTCATAGCGTAAGATAAAAGCAACAATATTATGGTAAAAACAAATTTTACAGAGCAGAAAACTATGAAAATGGAGTACTTATTTTTTTAGCTTAAAGCCTACTTCGTCGTCATCTGAGAAGAAAGCCTATCAAATCAAAGTTCAGGTAACGAGGCGTCTGTGGATTGCAGAAGTAATCTGTTGGCTATTTTTGAATCAAGCAGCTGTACATATATTGCTTCGTTAAATATAACAGTAATACATGTTCCTCTTTCCATCAATTCTCAGCACGTTTTGCTGTTTCCAAGACTCACAAGAAGCCGTCTCTCTTTACATACTCTCTCTTATCATCGCGTCGTTGATTATCGAAACAGTTTGCTCGACAAAAGTAAAGACAAGTATTTTGTATGCTATGCATATAATAACAATTGACCTAATGAAGCAAGTTCAAAGAGTAAAAAACCTTATTTCTGAAATGAATTACAAAAAACTTTAACCAACTTGTTTATTATAGTTTTATTCCACTTGTTCTGTAGCATTGTTTTTTCATTCTCATTGTATAGGCCTTGTAAGGGACTTGCACCACATGTTAAATAATGCTAAACTTATAACTACAAATTTTGTTCTTGGAACCAGGAACCGGTAGCTAGAACCGGAACCGGAACCGGAACCGGTTTTGAAAATCGGAACCGGTCCCAACTCTAGCTTCAGTACTGTGTAATTGTAGACAGCTGGAGAAGTGCAGCTGCTCAGCGGTTCTGTGGAGGCAAGGAATCACTTCCAGCCAGATGGGGTAGAATATCAAACCCCAACAGATTTAGTCGAGTCGGAGCCAAATAGCGGAAAGGCGACAAAGAATAGTCCAATTCAAAGAGAACCACCTTCAAAAGAAGACAAGCTATCTAAACCCTCCCCCATTTCCGTTGCTTCATTGTTTGCTGTGCTGTAGTTATGTTGTTATTGATTCCGCTGCTCCCCACTATGGTCCAGCCGGACCTGAATCCTACTTTCGATTTTGGTCTCTGGTACCTGCCGGTGCCATTTATAGCTTAATCTCCCCAATGTCAACAATTAACCGAGATTTAAGGCTGACAGTGGTAGCTGCCGAGGCGCGTTCATCACATAGTCGGTGATTGACAAATCTCCAGCCTTATTCAACGCCTCGAGCAATTGTAAAGACAGTTATACTCGGTGTCAGCTTTAACATCCAACCAATATTATCAAATGATATCCCAGCTGACACTACTCCTAATCGGCTTAGAACCAAATGGAGTGGGGCGTAGGGAAAAGCATTTATCAGTACAGTCAGCACAGATTATGAGAGTTCACAAAAACAAAAAGTAAACTGTCTAAATTTTTTCATTTTTCATTTCACTTTTCATGCTCTTGAAGGCTGGTGCCAACTGCAGTCCTTTCCTTGAGATAGGACAAACATTTTGGTGTGATCGTTTTCATGAACCAACGGCCATCGTTTCATCCAAGGTCCAATGATGCGGCAATCCAAAGGATCCTTTACTTCCTCTACCTGGAACAAATCCAGAATCAAAATCAAGGTTGCTGGTTTGCGATTCCCACCTAAAATCCTGTTCTAGAACACTATTAATCTAATCTAACCAGTTTCCCTTTTTCAACTGCGCATAAAAGTCCCTTTTAGCGTTTATCCAATCTACATACATAGGCAGGCCCGCACTCAGGAGTTGGTTAGGAGGGTCTAGACCGCCCTTTTTGGAGTGACAAAGTAGAGCATTTTTTCTATTTTTATGGCTAAAACAGCTAATTTTAAAAAATTTTCGAGCCATCGGCGCGATAATTTACGTTTTGCAAGAAATAAATCTTCAATGTAGTACTTCTGGACAAAAACGCAAAAATTTTTAACTTCTGGGGGGCTCCGCCCCTCCAGACCCCCGTTGTATTTTGCCATGGACCCCCATGTCAAAATCCTGGGTGCGAGTCTGTAGGTAGGTACCTTTCTTGACAGTGACAGTATTTAACAAAATTTAATTCCCTTAATTCAGTTTAACTTCTTCCTGAAACTGTCCTTAGTAGACTATTATTACACTGATTTCAACCTTTCGGAGTTCACGTGAATTGCCGATATTTAACAGCCAAACGCGGGTCCACTTACACCGCCGGCCTGAAGATCAGAACGATTCAGGTTGCTGAAACGGTTCCAGTCCGGAACCATTTTTGGATCCTTCGCTGATCTCAACAGTATACCCTCCTTGAGACCGTGAAAGGCGACTGGCCTCCCGGCAGGCTGATAGCGCAGATCAACGCTCCATCGAATTTCATCGCTCAGATTTGGCAAACTGAAATCCATTGAAGAATTTGTAGCCGTTAATAACAATGTGTTGATTAATCGAATTAATAAATGGGCGGTTTAAGATACAGTTTTCCATTTTGACACTTTACTGCTTGTTTAGAGCTGCATACACTTTGGAACAAAAACCTTCAATATTCCATCTAAACTGAAATAATTGGTTGATTGCTTCTGAAAAGAAGACAAATTTTTGTTGTCTTTTGACAAATTATTGTTTCCTTTTCCTATAATTTTGTCATTGTTAGATCGCTAATAGCTGCCGCAATTAACACATCAACTATCACTTAAAATGGAAATTTAATGAGTTAGGAAAAGCTGAATTAGTTAAACTAAAACTTAAACTAAAAACATTGTTAATATATTAGCCGGTATTAACTGTATGTATGTAGTTACAATAGAAACAATAAAGCCCGGTTCACAATGCACAAGGTTTAAGGTTTAAGGTTTAAGGTTTAAGGTTTATGGTTTAAGGTTTAAGGTTAAACTTGTGTATTTATGTTGAAGCGTTCACACTGGAAGGTTTAAGGTTTTAGGTTTAAGGTTTTAGGTTTAAAGTTTAAGGTTTAAGAAAGCCGAGTTAAAAATATTTAAACTTTGCATTTAGGTTTAAGCTTGCTGTACATTATATATAGAAGGTTTAATTAATATTTTTCATTATATACATTATCGAACTTCTTACGTATGCACAGAACCAAAAATTTTTAAAATCCTTAAAGATTTGAATGCGCACTGTTTGATATAAAAATTTCGTGATATTCAGACATTCCTTAAACCTTCCCGCCAACCCGCTTAAACCTTAAACCTTAAACCCTAAACTTTAAACCTTAAACCTAAAACCTTAAACCTTGAACCCAGTGCAGTGTGAACCGGGCTTAACTCACAGAATTGCTATGCGTGCTGTTGCGATGCTAAAAAGACAATTAAATTCTCAGAAATATTATAGGTTTTAAAACTAGCCTTGTCCTCATGCCCAGTGATACTGCAAATATGTATGTGATTTACTAACCTTCTGTGAGGTAGCATATTGCTGAAAATTAAAACGCCACCATAAGGAACTTCGCACGTAACCACATCATTGCCCATGTCTACCAGAGATGGAACCGGGTCACCGGGTCACCGGGTCACCGGGTCAGTTCGGGTCAGTTTTTGGACCGGGTCACCGGGTCACCGGGTCAAGAGCTTCGACCCGGTCTTGACCCGGTTTTCTGAATTTACCACAAATTTTAGAAATTTTTGCCTTACCAAGCTAAAACTTTAGCCTAAATTTTTGTTCGATGTGCAATATTAATTTGCTTTTTTATATTTGTCTTGAGCACTTTCGAGCTTGAGGTTATTTGAATCTGTCTGTCCCTGATAGATTATATTGCTTAGCTTTATCAGTTTCGTGACTTGTATAAGTCTATTTGAACTATACGGTTTGTTGATTAATATATATTTTTGCAACCAAGGTAAATTTTGAAGATTTATACGTGAACTACTTACGCAATGCAAAATAAAAACCAAATTTTTAAAGTACTCCGTGTTTTTGGTCAAGTACTCGTAAAAGTAGACCCTACAAAATTTCGCATACGGATAAATTATTGGTTTTGCCAACTCATTTCTGCATTAATTTAGAAAATGTTCATTAAATATATACTTTTGAAAAAACCAAGAGTAAACATATGCCACAACTCACAGTTATTATTTTCCGTGTGGTGATGGAACATGGAAGCCAAAAATTTAACGTTTTTAGGCAAAATCAAAAATTTTTTGCAGATTATTGAATATTCCGAAAAACCGGGTCACCGGGTCACCGGGTCACCGGGTCAGGGCTCAACCGGGTCACCGGGTCACCGGGTCAAGCCTAAGTGACCCGGTTCCATCACTGATGTCTACTCCTAAAAAATCAAAACTCAAAATAATTATCGAACATTTCTAAAATAGCAGTGATATCCCACTACTGCTTCAACTCTTCCTTTTTATTTTCAGATAGACAGAAAACTGACGGTTAGCAATAATTCCTTTTCGTACAACTCTGTCCTTGGCGATGACCAACAGATCGAAGCTGTACAAAACCTGCAATGCAATGCATAAACCAGAACCTAAATTATCTTCCAAATCTTTCCCATCGGTCCACAGGTACCAAGTGTCGCCCCAGCATCCACGATGAGGCGCCAAAAGGCCCTTCCTGTGACCTCCTTTCACAACCTAAAACCAGAAATCTGCAACGGCTCATCTAAGCTTGATCACAACAAATTGCTCGTTCAGATGTCGTTTAGTTCTGAAACAAAGTTTCCGTTTTTTCCGGCAAGAAACTGCATATTAGTTCCGGCTGGGTTTCCGGAAAACGGCAACTTTTTCCGCACTTCTTCCACAACAATCCTTCCACAGTCACAGTTCCATTCTGACTTCCAGCAAATTTTACAATCAACCTAACCTTTATATTTAGTATAAATTAGACAACACTAAATTTATAGATTAACCTGAAGGCAACCATTCTTCGCACTAGTATTCAGAAACGGAATCCAACAAGTGACCTGCAAAACAGTGTCTCCGGACTCGTCAAGATAGGCGCTATCTAGAACAGTTAAATTGAGGAACTGGGAGACTATCTCAGTTTTTCAAAAACAGAAAACGTTTTTAAAATCACGTTTTAAATTTTTTGAAAACATTTTTAAAAAGCAATGCATACCTACTGCACTAGTCAACTAAAATGAAGAATTGAAAGAAAAGCAAAAGATTCACAAATGATAACACATGTGGCATGTATAAGCTCACGACTAAAACAGATAAAGGAAATGTTTTAAAATGCAAAAAATTATTAAATAATTTGTTCCCGACACCCACTCATCCACCTGTCTGCCGCAACCTTTGCGGAAAAACAACTGCTTAAAATCTGAATTTTAGTTTCATTTTTCATCTCATTTCATCTCGTTTCATCACCATTTTAGTTTCAGTTCACTTGTGGAGCATATTTAATGTACCTTGATGCCAAGGAACATCTCCAGCAGAGGTGTTCGGGGTTTTGGGTCGCAAATTCCAAACCGGGTGACCCAGTATCTCCGGACCCACAAGTTGTTCCATGATATTGAGAAGACGGTCATTGGTCCACAGGGTTTGATAAGCCTATAATTGTTAACGATAAAAATGATTGTTTGAGTGTAACCAGTAAATCTAAAACTAACATAAACACTTCCCTAAGAAAAAACTAAACATTGTGTGGAAACTAGCATTTTCGACCAAACTAAAACAGTGAAAATCAGTCCATTCAGCTGCCAGTGCCAGATGAGTTAAATAAATGCGCAATGACGGACATGTCTAAATAAAATTGGAATATCAGAGTAAAAATTACTGATTTTGAATCGAACTTCTGATTAACGTTCACCTTCACCGAAATTTAAAAGAAAGGATATTTAAAATATTATTGAAGAAAAAACTATAAAGCTACTGTAAGGAAGAAGTATAAATTACAGGAATTCTCGTAATTTCATACTTCTGGTAATATTCCAACTTTATGCAACAAAACAGAGGCTCCAGGGAAAGTCTGATTCAATTTTGTCAATCGATTTTCCAATGGACTGTCAGCAAAGGTATCTAAAATATAAAACTTATAACATAAAAGTATTTTATTTAATTTTATTTAGTTATTTATTTACATATAAAAGCAGAATTAAACTAGCCGTGTTTCGTCTTTCGCTTTTACACAGGCCCGACAGTCACCTATAACCTGTTTAAAGCTAAATCTGTAACTGCAAGCGTATATAAGGAGGATTGGAAGTTTGGCTCTTCCAAATGGAACGGCTTGCGGGATGCTAGTCACATTACGGCCGAAATCTCGGGGGGATGAACATTACCATTGTTCATCATGTGTTTATATGCGCTTGAACTAAAAACGCATCTGACTGGCTTATCGCCTACCTTAGGCCAAATTAATGTAAAGGTGGCCCCTTGATATCTCAGGGAGGGTCCCGCTTAGCATTGTTAAGCGTGTGTTTGTTTATATGCACTGATGAGGATTACGGTAGCTAAGTAGCCAATCAAAATGTTTCGGTTCATTCCATATAAATACACGCTCAACAACGCTAAGCGAGACCCTTCTGAGGGGGGTCACCTTATACACGTCAATTTGACATAAGGTAGGCGATTAGCCAATCAGATGCGTTTTAGTCTAAGAGCATATAAACATAAGCTGAACAGAGGATAACGGGGCGACCCTGCCGAAGATTTCGGCCTTAATGTGACGAGCATCTCGCAAGCCGTTTCCATTGGAAGAGCCAAGCTTCCCACTCTTCCTCATTATATACTCTTGGTAACTAGGGCTGCACAAAATATATGCGAGCTTGCAAGTTGCAGCAGCAACATCCGACAACCGACATTTCTGAAAAAAATCAGAAAATTTGGAAAGCAATTTTTTCGAAGAGCAGCAGAGGTCGGACCGGCTTGAATTCGTGGAACCGGTTCCGATTCCGATCTATTCGATCTATCTACAGCACGGAGGATATTTTTCCTCTTGTAAGTAGCTCTTTTTATGAAGCTCGTGCTTAGGACCTGAAACTTTTCCAGCCTTGAGCAATCTCTCAGCCAAATCTTCCACCATCTTTTCTGTAGCCTTTCGGCACGGATCAAGCTCAGTTTTCGGTTCGAAAAAATCCGGCAACAGGACAAAACCCTGAAAAGTCAAAATATTTGCCATGAAGTTGTATATTTTGGGCTTTTGTAGTCCAAGACTATATAGAGTGCTGATTTTGCCTAAATTTTAAGTTAATTATTTCAATTAAACAATTAAAATAAGTACATTTGTGTGCATCCAAAAACAAGAATTGACGTAACTAAACTAAACTGCAACTAAGCCAAATCTGTCCAAAAAATAATTTTGTACCTCATTTATAAACTGTCACAATAACCAACCAGCTACAGAAAAAATAATAGTGAAAAGATAAAATACCAATTAACATTTCAAATAAAACGGAGCGAAAACATACATCTTCGAAGAATTGTTTTAATTGCTCATCCGTTAGCTGACCAGGCTTCCCGGGCGATTTCTGTGGCGGTATTGTCGTGAAAACGTTGGATTCCGACATTATACAACCAAAAAATAAGAAAATAGCTAATAACTCTTAAATAATATTATGCAGCAAGACAAAATTTCACTTTCCAAAATTATTCACTAGAAATACGAAAGACGTTAGTGGTTTTATCAAATTCGTACTTGACACAAAAATTTATCTGGGAAAACCAGTTTTTTAGCTGAACCCAAGCAGTAAACAGGAAATTTTTCACTTTTTTTAGTTTAACTAAAATAAGTAAGCAACACATTCCTAAACCACGTTTAGAGCAAGCGCACGTTATCTTTGGTACCTACATAGATATCAAATATCTTCAGTGATAAACATAATTATATATAGATTTAGTTTGGTCAGAAACAGCGCTTGGCATTGATAACGATAAAAACTGGTGCAAACGGAAAGAATAGAATGATGCTGCAAATGCAAGCATTATGCAATTATATAGCAAGATAATAAAAGAAAGAAAAAAGTTGCACACCACCTAGCACCCAAAAACTCGGTACCTAACCTGGCATCTGGCAGGCAGGACTCGAGCCATCGATCTAACCGACAGGTGCTACAGTGGAACAAGTTTTAACCGGGATTTAAATCAAATGTGAACAACTTTCAATGTACAAGTGCAATGCACACTGTAAGGCCCTATTTTTTAGGGATTTAAATGGTCGGATTAAACGGGCTAAAATCAGTCGGATTAAAATAATTAAACGTATTAAAACTAACTTGCATAATCCGTCAATTTCTAATTCTGGGATTAAACGAGTTGGCTTGTAGCACGAGTACATAATAGATAAGAGTGTGACAGCTGGCAGGCTCTATGTTATCAGCTTGCGAGCCCTGCTCTGCGCGCTAACGGCTCCCCCCCCCGCCGCAATTGCGTATCTGGTGTACCCCCCGCAAATAAGTATCTAGACCCCCCGCGATTGCGTATGTTCACTCGTTTCTACGATAATCCTTCTATCGGGACTCCCCCCACAAATATGACCTATCATTCGAGATTGCTAAATGATAGGTCACATTTGCGGCCTAGAGAATAGGTCTCTTGCTTGTAGGAATCTGGCGGGACCCCCAAAACTATAAGAGAAAATTAAAACGGAACAAGGTCTCAGGTCTAGCAGGAGAGCAATTAAAGATTAATTTTCTCTTCCAATTTTGGGGAGCCCACCAGATTCCTACAAGTCAACAAGCTTAAAGCCTACAAGCCTACATTCCTACAAACCAGCGAGGTGATTTTGATCTATTTAATCAGCCACTAAGGAAGCTACTGTTAAAACTTGTACCAGTTTTTCCTCAGAACGTGAAAGTTTCAAGATCTGTCTTTAATTGGAAGACAAGGTGAAACACTGCGTAAGTGTAAAGTGCGACCTGACACCAATACTAGTAACTATTACTAGTAACTAGTTACTAGTAACTAGTAACATTACTTCCATTACTTCCATTACTTCCATTACTAGTAACAAGTTCACAACCCACAACTTTGAACTTATGACTTGTAGCCATACATAAGTTGTCGAAAATTGGGGTTCATCAAAGTTTGCTGGCAACTTGTGGCCACAAGTCACAAGCCACAAGTAAATAACAGGCAAGCTAGCTGAAGTGACGTTAGAGCTTACAGGTTGAGCGAAGCGCTTGTGAACAAGGCAGAGGTGCGTAAGGAGTCATAAAGTACAAAATAATTCTTTGACTCTTCCGCACTGCATCATCATTAATAAAAACAAGAAAAATAAAGTTAACAAAATTAATGAAACGAAAGTGGATTTAGATTTTCAAGATTAGTTCAAGATTTTCATGAGTGCGGTGTGTCACGGTGTGATTTTTCCCCCTAGAAAATTTCCCCCCGGAAAAATTACACCGGTGTGGATTTTCCCCCCGCAAAAATTACACCGGTGCGAATTTTCCGGGGGGAAATTTTGCACCAATGCAAGAAATAATGCAGATTTCTGTTTATAAATTGAGTTTGGCTCATAATCGAAGCTACTAATTATGCTTTGAAGATGGAATAGCGTAATCCGCCAAAATAATTATTCATTATAATAGTTCGACTGAGATAGAGATACAAAATTAAATCGAAATATATAAAAATAAAATTTCTTGAAAAATTGAAAGATTTGTAGGATTGATTATAATCATGATTGGATTCAATTGCTTATTTTGCATTTGATAAACCTTAATAAGGATGAAATGCTTAAATAAACAATAACTTCTAAGTTTTCTTAGGTTTCTAATATTTTGTTTTAGTTTTCTAAGTAAAAATAAATAAATTGAAATATTGGAGATTTTATAGCTCAAATCTGTATGTAGGGCAAAGGTATAACAAGAATAATAATAATCACTTAAATTAAAATTTATTTTTAAGTTTATTTTTGAAAATTCATTGAATTAAGCTGAAATAAAAATTTCCAGTTTGCAAATTGAAATCTCAATTAATTAAAACTAATCTAAATTTTCCAAGTTAACCTGAATTTTGTAAACTTTCTTTTCAAAATTTCCCTAAGGAAAGTCAACATTGAGCAGTGGTTGAACTCAGAGACTAAAATTTCCAAAATTTCAAATGTGTATTTTACTAAGAAAGATACATATTTGATAAGATTAGAAACTAGCAATGATTTAATTGAACTTTATTAGCTATTATTCTTTAATTGAACGACTCTTTATTTGCTTTTATCGAATGCATTGATTGCTGCATATGATTATATATCTATGAAATAAACAAAATAAGTTTTAATTCTACCTTATACCTTTTCCTGCTTAACGGCTTGGGCTCGGAGATAAAAGTTTCCACGCTTTAATTTATGCATATATTTTTACTTAGAAATAAAATCATAAAATATTAGTGCATATGAAATATTAGAGTTGGCTTTTATCATAAAAATTTTCTTTATCATAAGGTTTATCAAATGCGAAATAAGCAGTAGAATACAACAATTTTAATTAATCCTACCAAATTTCTTGTTTTTAAAGAACTTTTATTCATTATATATTCAATGAAGTTGATTTTGTATATGACTTCCTAATTATTTTGGCATTTCAGCGTTTCAGACTAATTATATTCCACCATCAAAGCATAATCAGTTGCTACATATATATGAGCAAAACTTAATTCATAAACTGAAATCCGCATTATTTCTGGCTTTGGTGCAAAATTTCCCCCGGAAATTTCACACCGGTATAATTTTTCCGGGGGGAAATCCACACCGGTGTAGTTTTTCCGGGGGGAAATTTTACACCGGGGGAAAAACTGCACCGTGACACGGTGAAAGGTTAATAAATTTCGGTGTATCTAATTCATTGTTTTGCCAATCGAAAAGTATTATTATCGCTCAATATGAGTGCTAATTGATTTCATATAAATTTTGGATTATTATTTGAACACCACAAGTTCCACTTCGACCTGTGAGAATTTGCAGTTGTCTACAAGGACTTGTGAACTTGTGTGTGACTTGTGACTTGCTGAAACTGAAACTTGGAAAATCAACTTGTGGAGTACTTACTACAGGCAGGGACTTGCTTGTGACTTGTGACTAATGACGAAATCGGTCCTAATACGTGCATTTGTGAAATGGGCATCCACCAGAGGAGCTTACTCCTCATCGACAAACTTTGAGCAAAATTCCAAGGACGTCTGGCTTGTCAGCAACCTATGACCTGGGTCACGATCACGTACCCGCTCCCAAAAATCCGCTTTCAGGACATGTATAGAACTAACCAGTTAGTTGAAGTGGGGGAAGTGTTTTAGAAATCCTGCTCCATAATCGTCTCAGATTAACTAAAACGAGACATGTGATTTTCTGCTCGAAGAAGCCAGATCTGATAGATCAGAAACTAATAAATGGACTGCCGATATTAAGCTGAGCCTTATCCCGTATTGACTAGAAATATTACAGAGGAAAGCTCCGAGCAAATCTAGTTCTGAAGCATGCTCGGACCCATCGTGTATTTGCACTCTACGTAGTAGACACAATTTACTGCTAAACTTCGACTACACAATCGCTAGGCTAGAAATCTAACAAAAACTAAATTTGTTTTAGACTCAATGGGTTAATTGATGGTGAAAATATACATGACCAAAGCAATAAAATCACAAACAGAGACACCGTTTTAAGCCTGCCTCACAG
>JASAND010001618.1:0-10328 GCA_030248195.1 Trissonchulus latispiculum
GACAGAAAACGGTTAAAATGTATATTAAAGGGTGTTAAAATGTGTGGAAAAAGTAGCGTTAGAAAGTGTTAAAAATATGCAAAAAACCTCTAGTGTTAAAAAGTGTAAAAACTTATTGTTAAATAGTGTAAAAATACATAACATTTTTTGTTAACTTGTAATAATTGTTTTGTAAATAAGTTAGTTTTGCAACTTTTAATAACTTTAATAACTGTGGCAATTTTTTAAAATTGTTCCTTTTTTACAATTTACAACCCTAATTTTTTCGCAGTTACTAGGAGTTGTAAAAGTTTGAATTTTTAACAGGGCTTTTTACCGTCTTCACAGGAGTTGTTTAAATCAACAATGCTTTTTAATATCTTTAATGAATTTTTACACCACTGTTTCTTATTTGTCACACTTGTTACCGCAAACATTCATAAAATTTTACTCACTGAAAATTGTAAACAACTGTGAACTGTAAACTGTACACTGTAAACAACTAAACAACTGAACTCCTTATTCTGATGTTTTTCAAGATGGAATATTTTGATCCTACCAACCAAGAAACTTCAAGTATAGCTTTCATTGTTTTGCCGAACCATGATGACATTTAGTTTTAATAGTTCTCCAACTGTTTTTCAATCAGTGTTCATCACATCACAGGATGCTCTTCAAAACTTTTAAGTTTAATTGGAAAAAATGTTATTATTAGTTATAACGGTATACTTCTACCAATCAAAAATTAAAGCAACTTTACTAATATTAATGAGAGTAAACTGTAAACATGTAGTCTCCGCTGACGTAGTATTTCAGTATATCTCTAATTAAACTTCACACTGCAATTCGTATAAGTATGCAGATATCATTAATGGTAACATTTATTTTAAGTAAATTTAAACTTTTGATTTTATTTATATTTGTCATTTATTATTATTATTTATTTTATTATATTTTGATTTAATTTAAATTCATCCTGTGATGTTTGAAAACTGCTTGAAAACATTTAGAAAAGAAGAAATAAATATTATCATGGTTCGGAAAAATGAAAGCTATGTTTTAAGTTTTTTGGTTGGCAGGATCAAAACATTCCATCTTGAAAAACATCAAAATCAGGAAACAGCCTTAATACTAAAAACAACAGTTATTTATAATTTGCAGTGAGAGAACTTTTATGAATATTTAGCGGAGGTCAGTGTGACAAATAAGAAACAGCGGTTTAATAATACATTAAGGATATTAAAAAGCGTTGTTGATTTTACAAAAAACTCTTGTGAAAACGGTAAAAAACCCTGGTAAAGATCCGAAATTTTACAAATTCCTTTTTAACCAAATTTTACATTTTACAAAAACATTTTTAAAGTTGTTAACAGTTGCAAAATTTACATTTACAAAACAATTATTAACAAATTTACAAAAAATTAACTGTTCTTTCACAATTTTTAACTGTAATGTTTTACAGTTTTTAACATTAGAGGCTTTTTTACATACATTTTAACACTTTCTAACAACCTTTTAGGACTTCATACACTGTTTAACATATTTAAAATAGTGTTAAAATTCGTGTAAAATTATTTATTTTGTAATATGTAAATCAACATTATTTAAATAATTTAATAATGATTAAAATTAACACCTCTAGTAAAAAATTTTATCAGCATCTTTACTTGCAACTTACTTCTTTTAAAAAGTGTTGCTTCGTTGACCCTGTTAAATTTGCTGCATTGTTTGGCCAGGTTTCATATGGAGGGGGAATATTATAGCTGGCAAGGGAGAAACTATCACAGGGCGAAAGCATACTCGATAGGGATGGGGGAGAGGAGAATATTGTACGACACCGGCCGTGGTCGTGGTAGGATCCCTAGTGCATCCATGAGTGTTAAATCTAAACAGTGTTAAAGCATAATCCCTCTCAGGACTCTACTAACTACAAAATGCTTTCGCAGGTGATTACGCAAGGAGCGATTAGTGATGTTGATTAGGAATAAAATTGATATTGGAATGCAGCTATTAGAGAACATGCCGTCGAAACAAGTGCATCTTGATGATTTCGCAAACATTGTTTCGATGACATCAAGAGTTGTGACAATGAAATTAGTAATGTCCCCGTTGATTTTGTTACTAACCTTCCCATGTCACTTTCAGAGATTTGGACTACGCAAACAGAAAAGTGCAAGACTAAATTTGTTGCACTTCCACCCTCCGTCGGCAATGATCAATGCTTCAGCATGGAGACATCTGAATTCCTTGGTGAGATTGGTTCGGGTCCTCGGCAAGAACAATGCGCTGAGTCTTTGCCCATCATATGCATTACATTGAATGGATTGTCAGAGCTGCGCCATATATGCGGTATACAGACAAGCTTTATGACAAATGTATAGGACATTTTACGAATATAGCTGTTTGTAAATTTAAATTGTATAAATTAAATGTGGATCCCACCCGCGGACGAACCCGAAAATTGGGTGCCAAGGAACTAATTAAACTTAGCTGCAGTTACGTCTATGCCAGAGTCTGTAGCTAGCATTCCCTCCGAGTATGCACAGTCGCAGTGATTATTGAATTCATTAGTATTTTTACAAAAGTTATCTCATTAGACAAGGCATTATAATTCAGTTCTCGTTTTGCCTTTTCGTCTGGCAAAATTAAGCATCCAAACTTGAAAATGTTGACGAAATAAAGACCACATTTGCATTATGAGCTTGTTGTGTTCATTAAACAATTTCAGAATAAGTATTAGCAAGAGTATTAGATATAAAAAATAAAAAGAAGCATAATCTCAGTAAAAGCTTTTATGGGTCTTTTAAAGATTACCCCCACCACTCAAAATTCTTAAACATAGACCAATTGAGCTGACATTTGTTATGGGTATGTTTTTGGGATCTTTCCCCCTTCCGCTTTCCCCCCAGCCCTAACTTTTGATTTTTTGACCAATAACTTTGAAATTTGGTGTGGGTGCAGACTAGAGGCTGATCAATTAAGAAATTCAGAATTTTTTTTAAAAATTTAAAAAATTTAAAATTTTAGTTTAGTAATGGGGACCAAGGGGAACCAAAAAATTATTTTAAAAACATTTTTGCTGAAAACTCGCATAGAGGGGTTTTCTGGGGCGCTGAGCATGAATCTGAAATCCGTTTTCGTTAGCTCGGTATAAGCTTACATGTTAAGCTTACAACTTTTGCTTATATCAAGCTAACGAAAAGCTGAATTGAAAACGGACTCCAGATTCGTGTTCAGCGGCCCGGGAAACCCTTATATGAAACTTTTCAGCAAAATCGGCGACAAAAAATTTTCTGTTTCCCTTGCTCCTCCCCTTGTGAATCGAAAAAATCGAAATCCGCGAAATTGAAAACTTTTGCGATATTTGAACTCAGCGTGGTCAAAAACATATCCATAACAAATTTCAGCTCAATTGGGCAAGGTGTAAGAATTTTGAGTGGTTGGGGGGGTAATCTGAAAAATACCCGCTTTTATTTCAAGGAGCTGCTAGTAGTAATAATGGAGCTTACCCCCCCCCCCCAATCGATAACCGGAACGTCTTCATTTTTGCAGACAAATTATTGACTGACGCCATCACATCGCTAACGACGATTACTACGCTTACATATTCGATAGCAGTTGTTTTCCTAATATCAATCTCTCTCCCCAAGCACCATTGGTTTTTTGCCACTTCAAGCATTACTAATCGCTGCTTGCATAATCAGCTGCTTCACAAACACAGTAATCGTAGTTAGCGATGTGATGACGTCAGTCAATAATTTGTCTACAAACATGAAGACGTTCCGGTTATCGATTGGGGGGGGGGGTAAGGTCCATTATTACTACTGTTGCTGATAAGCTATTTTAAGTTGATGCTATTTGTATGTTTGTTTCCAAGGATATTGCGTCATCAGCAGCATTCCTGGGGTCATTGTCACTGGCAATACCACGGATCAAACTGAATATGTCGCTCCTGAGGAAAATGAATTGTATTCCTGTCCTCCTGGTCAAACCTTGGTCGGTCCAACGTATGGAACCTGTGATGGGTACTGCAGTGAGGATCCCATCGAGCTCCCCAACTGTAGGAATATTACGTCAGACGGTTATCCACAATGCATAGGTAGGTAAGATTTTAGAGAATTTAAAAAATGAGGAGAACTAGCAGCTGAAATGTCAAGCAAAAAATTATTTCACAATAAACTTTAGATTGCTCAGAAATTCTGGTTCCTGCTGCATTGGGCTGTTGCATTTATCCTATATGAATCAAAACAGAGTTAGAGCTCAACTGAATCGAAATTTGGTTACTGTGTATTGCGCCGAGATCCAAAATTGAGCCTAAGTCCTTAAAACTGTAGCCAACATACAACTGAAACTAAAGAACACAAACTCTTTCTTTGTGAATTTTTAACAATATTGCACGCTTTAAATTTCTTAATTCCCTTTAGTACCCCCTCTGCTAATCGAAATTGAAGCTAACTTTACGAGATCGAGGGGATTTACATTCACATTTGAAAGGGATAAACATCGAAGGGCTGTTGAGTTTTCTCACAAGTCGCTTAACAAAGCATTCGAATGAAGTAAACTATTGCGGTTTAGTTCCATAAAGGTGAGACATTTTAGGCTTAAGGTGGGCTACTAAAGGTTTGCCTCGACTTTGTCCGATTGGCCTCCTTTTTGGCGAAGATATAGAGCATGGGTGTGGTCAAAAAAATATCGGGTACCGAGATCTTAGCTGCCTTCCAGCCATGTGCAGCCGTCGCGTTTATGTGCCCGACCCCCCGTTTTTCGCAACTCCCAACATAATTAATTAAAAATTTCTGCTGGATGCAAGACCGTAGCTTCAAAGTTGCCATTTGCAAATATGATTTGCACATGTGTCCCTATAGGCGGAAAAATACTAGACTTCTGTATCTTATCTGCATCTCTGGGAATTACTCTTCAAAGTTGAAATTTTGGCCAAAATTTAAAAATTTTTGGCTAGCGAAAGGAAAATTTTATTACTGGTGCGAGCAATAAGGCTGTAATTTCGCATAAAAGGAGGCCCTATAAGAGTACTCATTTGTGCCAAATGACAAGAAATTCTGCCGCGTGAAAAAATTTTTATGTCAACTTTAATCTTCAAAAACTTGCCAAAATCGCCTTTTTGGGACAATGGTACCCCAGAAATCGAAAAAATCAAATTTTTTGAAATTAAAATTTTTAAGATATTTAAACTCAGCGTGGTCGAAAACACACCCACAAACGATTTCAGCTCGATTAGTGAAGGTTTGCGACTTCCATGGCTGCAGAAAGCCTTTACACGGGACCCTACAGACTGAAAATGGCGGTTTCGGCAATTTTTGAAGATTAGAGTTGACATAAAAATTTTCCACGCGGCAGAATTTCTTGCCACTTGGCACAAATGAGTACTCCTATAGGGCCTCCTACTATGCCAATTTACAGCCTTATAGCTCGCACCAGTAATAAAATTTTCCTTTCGTTAGCCAAAAATTGTTAAATTTTGGCCGAAACTTCAACTTTGAAGAGTAATTCCCAGAGATGCAAATAAGATACAGACGTCTAGTATTTTTCTGCTGATAGGGGCACATGTGCCAAATCATATTTGCAAATGCCAACTTTGAAGCTACGGTCTTGCATCCAGCAGAAATTTTTAATTAATTATGTTGGTAGTTGTGAAAAACGGGGGGTCGGGCACATAAACGCGACGGCTGCACATGGCTGGAAGGCAGCTAAGATCTCAGTACCCGATATTTTTTTGACCACACCCATGCTCTACATCTTCGCCAAAAAGTAGGCCAATCGGACAAAGTCGGGGCAAGTCGATTTTAGTAGCCCCCTCCTTAAATAGCCAGATCTAACTGGTAATGTGAAGGGTGGTCCATTTTTGATCAGTTTTCTGCTTTTTCCAATGTCGCTGACGTTAATATATTTTATTGTAGAAGTATTTAGCGATTTTTTGAAATTAAAGTAGGATGTCTCACGGTTCTTGAGCTCAAAGCTTAGGTCTGCATGTGTTATTAATATGAGATGAGGAAAGTTACATATCACTTTTTCGCGTGCACCAGACAAATATCACGAAAGCCCAAATGGATCCGCCCAAACATTATATTATATGTAGCTATGTTTCCGAACAGTGGATCCGATCAGTTGGAATCAGAATTTTGACTTTTTTGAAAATTTGTATCAAACTCAGCAGGCAACAAGTTTTCATAATTTATAAATTCAATAGTTTTAAATTAAAATGCTGATTCCAACTGAGCACAGTTCGGAAATTTAGCTAAAATATGATATAATGTTTGGACGGATCTATTTTGGCTTTCGTGGGATTTCACTGGCTCACGCAAAATGACAACTTTTTGCGTTTCCCATGTTTGACACATGTAGCACATCAGCTTTGAGCTCAACTACCGCAAGGCATCCGACATTAGTTTTAAAACTCGTTAAAATTAAACAGTTTTATGTGAATGTGTGTAAAGAAAATGTGTGAAAATCATCTACGTCGGAGTCGGAAAAATCGCCCAAAAATGGACTTTCAGGTGAAATCGTAGAAGGGCAAACCTATGCAGGAGCGTTGAAAATGCTACTTATAGACACGAGCTGCGAAGTACCGGCCATTGATAACGGAGAAATCAGCCCATCGATTTCAAAAGTAAACAACGGCTCACGAGTTTCCCTAGTCTGCGAAGACGGATTCAGCATCTATCCAGAAATCGCCGGGCCATATCGTTGTGAAAATGGCACTTTTCAGCCGCCGATTCCTGAATGTAGAGGTGTCTCAACTCTTGTGTTTTAATAATCACTATTGTAAGTAAAAGTTCAGAACTGCGCCAATCATATGGGAGACAAAGCTTAAGATATAGTTGGATAACATTCCTCTGATGGAACAAAATATGGCAAACTTCTGACTAAAGTGTCGTTATAAAATCTTAATTATCGTTTTAATAATCAGGTTTTCTCTTTTACAAGAGTGGTAAAAATTTAGTCATGGCCAAATCGACCATAGGCTTAACTGGTCAGCACTCAGCACTTATCACAGCTCAAAGTATCGGCAAGCTCACAGGATGACTTTGGTCGGATTTTATGAAAATGAGTAACAAGAGAAAGAATTTACAACGATTAGATGGTTGACTATATGTATTCTGCATGTAGCAGATTACATTTGTTGGTAGAGTCACTGATATTGCGTTAGGGCGCCTATTTCGCTAGGCCGGCCCTATGGTGCGTTAAGGCGCCCAGTGTGTGCGTTATGAGGCGACTATTCTAATAGAAAAGCAGCCTTGTCTATTTCTTTCGTAGCACGATTATTTAATGCAATGTTGATACAAACATGGTTAGATTGGACAAACAACTCAGTTTTTGACAATTATATATAAATTAATATGTTGAGTTACTCTTTAAATGTTACCATTTTGTAAATTCAGTGCAGTGTAGGTAATGTTCGATCATAAAAATTTAGCCATTAACCCAAAACATTTTTACTTGGTTTTATTAAAAACTGAAGTTATAATGATGATTAAAACTCAGAAACATAATAGCCTTTGGAGGATATCGTATTTTATCCAAAACATGCTACCGAAGCATCTATAGTCAACTGTAATCCTGTTTAAGGCTGTGAGTACTACCATTGGACTGGATTTTCGCCATGCAGCAAACCCTGTGGTTGGGGAACTCGACTGAGACATCGGTTTAAAAAACCAGGTCCAAGCTCTTGCCCTAGATATCTGATTCATGAAGAGTATTGCAATCGTTTCCGATGCCAAGCTTTCAACAGAGGTAGCTTTCGGTTTTAATTATTATCAGCTGCCAACTTTTTTAGTATTTCCATGCGTCCGTTGTGTGCAACTTTTTGGTCGTTTTCGGGAAAGAGCTAAGCAATTCAACTAGCTAAGTTTAACAGGGTGATCCCTTTCGAATGATATAACCGCGGTGGGGTTTAACGAGTTAAATTAAGCTAAGAGTTAGCTCTACTCCGGTCTTTCTCAAAAATTGCCTACTTATTTAAGGGGGGGGGGTCCATTTTTGGTCAATTTTTCCACCATCTCCGATTTCACTCATTTTCACATATAATGATCTGTGAGTGGGATATTTTAACGAGTTTTCAAATTAAACTCGTATCTCTTACGGTTTTTGAGTTATTTCACCTCAAAGTCGAGGTCCGCATGTGTTAAACATAGGAAACAGAAAACGTGGTGATTTTATTATTGCGCCAAAAAAATCTCGCGACGAACAGTTGTAATCCTGCATAATTTTATATTTATAATGTAGCTATAATCATAAACTGTGGTACGCTGGAAGTAGAATTTTGATTTAGGTCCCTAAAATTTTTAAAAAATTTTTTATTTATCGAAAACATCGAAAACAAAATTCGACGTTTTTTGCAGCTGAAAAGTGGGGTCTTCGGAAGGAATTGCAAATTACTCTAATTCATTGTCCTAAATAAAAATTCTAACTCGAAGGTTCCGTAGTACTTGAATTGGCGGTTCCACTGATACCAATGGTTCCATTGTATGTTTTTCCAGTTTCGAGATGTGTTTGGCGCAAAAATGGGCACTTTAAGCAAAATTTTTAAAATTTCGGTTTTTTCGAGAACTTGGCTAGATTCCGATAACAGTATGGTCCTAAAATGCCTATTTTCTATTCCAACTTTTGTATTCATGTCTTCGGATCTATTTGCAGCATGAATTATGCTGATAGCTGCGTCCAGTACTTCTCAGCGTACGAAACGGGACCCTCGAACCCCGAATTTCACAAAACAGTGATTTTTAAAATTTTTTAAAATATGGCATATTATACATCAATCGAACGCTCTCATTGCAGGGATGAATACTTCTCATAGAACTATGTGCCGGAAATGCTTCTATTTTAAGTTAACCGCTGTTAAATGTTTCATTACATCAGGAGGAACAAGGGCCTTGTTTCTCCAAGAAATTCTTTAGAGAAGCTTCTGATCAAGCCCATCCGGCTGGAAACTGTACGAAAACGCTTTTCTTAATAGTTTTTAAAGGTGTATAACAAAATAAGCTAAAAACATAGAGTTGATTTGCGAGAATTTGCCCATTTGTTGGATGCAGCACCCAATGCGCTCGCTCATATTCAAATTGCACACAGTTGATGGCTCGTAACTTACGGAGAACTGAACAAAACAACTCAAAATGTAAACCTGATATTCACGACATATATAGCTAACTTATGTGTGAAAACGAGCGAAATTCGTCGCCTAAAAAGTTTAATGATGGACCCCTCCTTAAGTAGTTAATTGAATCCATTATTTGAGCAATTTATACATCCCTAGCCTACAGAAATGCTAATTTTTTCAAATACACTGTACACATAATTAAACTCTAGGTTTTGCAGCAAACTGAACGAATGTTACACAGTTTGGACCTGAAGAGTTTAGACTTCCCAAAGAAAAGTTTCGTGCTTCATAGTCGTCCTGTTCCTTTGTGACTTAGTGCGTGCCATAAAGTTAAATACAGACAGATTTGAGCAAAACTTTCACTCTGCTGCACCTACGTAGACCTTTAAAAATTTGCTGATCTTTGCTGATATCATTGACAATGTTGATCATTAATCATTGAGTACACAACGACTAGTTTCCTACTGTAACTACAGGTATAAACAGACTCCATTCTTTTTGTGGTTTCAGGCTGCATCATGTCTCCCTGGACACCCTGGTCGAACTGTCGCTACAATCAGCAAATCCGCCGACGACATTTGATCAGAGGGAAACTATTTCTGTGCCCCCCTTCGCGACAGTTCAGAAAGTGTAAGCAGAAAAAAGAAAGAAAGAAAGAAAGAAAGAAAAAAAGAAAAAATCTACCACCGCTTGTTACTGGTCTCGCTCGACACCCATTGGCTACTGGAAGACTAAACAGTGCAAAAATTTTTGTAAAAAGACTTTAAATGTTTATTATACAATACTTATATGAAAAAATTTCAAATTGTTCCACTCACGCACTCCAAAGCAAATTTCTGGACCGTGGATATTGTAATGTTATTTGTAAGGTTTAAGTGACTTTTGAACGGTTTATCCTTTAACTTTCTACAATTACGATGCTATCGTAACTCTACTCCGAACAATATCTAATCTTATTTCTTATAAACTAAGAAGGCAAATAATAAAATTGGGATTTCCTAATATCCTGTACTTTTTTAGGTATTGACCAGTTAAATAGTAATTAATTAATTTTCTACACACACACACACACACACACACACACACACACACACACACACACACACACACACACACACACACACACACACACACACACACACACACACACACACACACACACACACACACACACACACACACACACACACACACACACACACACACACACACACACGTAACTGAACGAAGCAAT
>JASAND010001620.1:0-27035 GCA_030248195.1 Trissonchulus latispiculum
AGGGGGAGGCGACTAAACTTTGCCCAAACATCTTCCGATTTGATTCATTTTTGGCATGAATATGAAGCATGTGCGTGAGCAAAAAAGTATCAACTCGTTTGTTCTTAGCTGCCTTTCTATGGCCCGCTACGCTTCGAACAACCTGGCCGACCCCCCCCCCGATTTTGGCGACACCCAACATGAATTCCGCCAAAAATTTCTCACAGCTGTTTGGTTCAGTGCAAACATCTACCCTTTGGCACAGCAAGAGAAGACATATTGGGCAACATGCACACGGCATTAGCTTTGCTGTAACCCTAATGGTTGGAGAGCAATGCTAGCCCAAACTTGAAGAAATGCCAAAAATTTGGAATATTTTGGCCGCCGAATCGACTAATTTAAATGGGGTGCAAGTCCGGAAGCTGAAATTTGGCGTGAACGTACACCCCATAGGTCTACAAAATTTTGCCAAATATGAAGGAATTCTGCCGTGGCATTATTGTTATATTCCACTTGAAACATGAAAATAGTTGCAAAATCCGTCAAAAACGAATTTTTGAAGATTGTCCAATATACACAATATGTATATCAATCGATAGCTTTCATGATGCTGAACAACTTTTCTTCTTGGCGCAATCGCGTATTTGCCACCTATTTCAAGTTATTTTCGAAAAACTGAAATTTCATCGTTTGAAAGGACCACTGAATTTAGTGATTTTACCTTCAATTTGCCTTAGTTTAGAAGACTTGACTGAGTTTTGAAAATGGATGTATCGGGAAGAACTCAACCATTTACACGTATTTCGTTGCTTAACAACTGTATTATGCTGTTTTCTTTTCGTGTGGCAGGCTGCACAGTCGCTAGAAGAATGTAAAGGTCAGGCAGTTGACTTGGTATTCAACTGGATACCCAAAGTAACAAACACGCGTCCATTTACGAAGGAAACAAGTTTTAAATTTATGTTATTGTGGCAGGGTCAGTAAGGCTACATATCAGCAAAATTTGAGCCAAATTTGTCAACGTTATCATGCTAGAACACCTTAGGATGCTTTTTGAACCATGGCAAACTGACGTTTTTTCATGTTTCAAGTGGAATAAAACTATAATGCCACGGCAGAATTCCTTCATATTTGTCACAATTTTGTAGACCTGTGGGGTGTATGTTCACACCAAATTTTAGCTTCCAAGGTTGTACCAAATTTAAATTATTTGATTCGGCGGCCAAGATTTTCCAAATTTTCGACATTTCTTCAAGTTTCGGCTAGCATTGCTCTCTAACCATTACGGTTACAGCAAAGCTAATGCCGTGTGCATGTTTCCCAATATGTCTTCTCTTGTTGTGCCAAAGAGTAGACGTTTGTACTGAACCAAGCAGCTGTGAGAAATATTTAAGTATTTATATTGGGTGCCGCAAAGATCGGGGGGTCGGCCAGGTTTTCGCGGACGTTGTGGATTATAGGAAACACTTAGGAATCAGAGACTTCATACTATTTTGGCCACGCACATGCTTTAGATGCCTGCGAAAAAGAATTGAAATCCGACAAAGTTTAGGCACCCCCATTTTAGTCGCCCCTCCCCTTAATTTGGGAAACAAAAATTGCAACAAAAACGAACGTGTTGATTTCGTGTAAGCTCAAATGAAGGAGTTTCAAATTAGTGTAAATTTCAACGTGTACACCATTTTATTTTTGACACGGTCCCTAAAACGTGATTCAATGTATATAACTTTGCGGGAAAATTGGAGAATTGTTTGTTCTCCTTGGTTCTCCCTTAAATACTTTAGACTGCTAGTATTTTAAATATTTGTTACAAATTGCTGAGAAATGTGTTGAAATGAGTCCATGAGTTAAGTTATCCATTAATGTGCTAAGTTATGTTATTCAGGGCTGCGTCAACGGAAAAATCACCACTTACTATGCCGCTATAAGATTTGCCTCGCAATGATGGAAATATTGAAACGTCACTGACTCCTTCCATGCTGTGCCAATTAATGTCTACGATGAATCCATGTCCTTTAATAAATATCATGGTTTTGGATTCACGTGGCTTGAAACTGAGTATCATGGTCTGTGAATTTTCCGCTTCATTAGTGATTGTGATATTCAATTTGATTCCAACTGGCAACAAGTTCTGTATGTTTCTTTCCAAGTAGCACTTTGTGGTCTCAGCCCGTGTAAACGAAACGAAATTATCAATATTGTGAGCTTCGACGGCAAACAAATGAAATCTGTGCCCTTGTCGAAATCCTGATACTATGATGGTATCCTTCGAGTCAACGCCAATTTTATAACTGTCGTTTACTTGGTGGTTACCAAATGCGTGAAAATTGATTACGTACCACGATGAAGGCATAACATGCGTGAATGGATCGACGATGCAGAATTGAAAGGAGTATGGATCACTAAAGTTGACACTGGGCAGCTGCAAAATATCGCAATTCGGCAGATTTGGCAGCATCGCTTGAATTTCGTTGTATTTAGCTTCTCGCTCCTTAATTGGTAATTCAGGGATACTTTTTAACGCTTGGCTCATTTCTGAACAACCAGGATTTGTGTCAAAGTAGCTGCTAATGTTGTGTTCCCCCCTGTCCACCCCTTTCATGGTTACGCTGCACTGAAACCTTTTACAGTTATTAACAGGGGCTGAGTATATGTCCTCGCTTGGACAAACCAGTGGGCGCCAGGTGAATGTTGAGTTTACATCAAAATCACCAAGGTCTGCTTTTCTGTCCTCGTAGTGTGTTCGGATAAATAATCTACCACTTTCTTTTTCTGCATCCAGAGTGTAATAAATATAGTTAATAAGAACTTTTGGATTGTCGTCGTCAATGTCCGTTTCACTCAAACCAATCGAAAAGTGGATCAGCAGAAGCACCGAACAGTTACAGACGAAAGCTAATGTGAACATTTTTATGGAACGCTATGCGCGACAAGAAAATTATAGTTTAGTCTTGAATAAGTATATAATTGGAAAGGTTTTAAACCAATCCAAGTGCGCTTATGTTTTTGTCTGATAAAGGAGCCCTTTATAAATTAGAGTCCAGGTTAGGTGATCCTGGGTTTAACTTACTACGAATATTAATTACACATTACGGTGTGATCTACAATTCACTGGAGTCGTCGCAAAGTAACATTAAAATGTTATTTATTAAAGTTGAAATGTATTAAATTATGGCTTGATAGCTACTTGTCTATTTTAGTTGTAATTTTCACAATACTCATAAAAATAGCTATTATTACGAACAGCCAGGATGTAGTCAAATAAGCCTACACTTGAAGCAAATTTTTAACAAAAGAGATAAAATCCAGGGGCTTAAAACGTTGTTACACAGAGGCAGACAGCGAGAAGGTTAGGATCAACTCTTAGGTCTAAGGACTAAGCTATCCTAGTGTGGGTCTAACCTAATCCAGACGTTCCGACTTTCAGGTACGTGAGTTCAGTAATGCCTCAAGGTAAGTAATTATCGAGGGGAGATTTCAGATGCTTGACTGCCATCCACGGATCGGTACCAGTTGTCACTGCATAGACGAAGAGAACCTTAAAATCGGAACAAGCGTCACACTCGAAAATGCAAGACCAGAGCTCCGTATGCGGGCTTCCTTCGGGCGGTATCAACAGTCCAAGCTCCTATCTCAGCACGATCCCACGGCTGAGAATAGTTACAATCGAACGTTACCTCCGAATGCTCGGGCTCAACAAGAAAACTACCTCCGTGAACTGATTTTGGTACTCCGGACACTGATAAAATTGCAGACTCAATTCGCTCTCAGGCTCACTAATGTCACTAAAATCACTACGGTTTCCCTCATCCTCACCGCAGATAAATTGAATTGGCTTTAGGCTGATCTATTTATCCAGATATCGTCGACTCAGCGGTCTCCAATCTAGCACCAACTACAACGACTTAAGCTGTGATCCTAATAAGCTATTTATTAATGACAAATTATCTTACAACTGCACATGCACACAAGACCAAATACACTACAAATCTATTGCAAGCACTGATACGATTGAAATCCGTTCACCGCCTACCAACTAACCCTAAAACTACTATAGTTAGTTCCCTATATGCTACCTATATGTACCTAAAATGTGCACAGGCCTATCTGCCCAGGTCACGAATAGTTACCAGTAAGCCGCACCACCAGAGAACTAATGACTAGGCTATCCTCTGCTAAGGACCTGTAAACTTTGAGAGTTACACAAGACCTTTAGAGAGAGTGAGAGTTTGGTTGAATTTGGAAGCGAAAGCGAAAACATCAACAGAGCAGACAATTTGGGATAGACCGACAGCGTACATTTCTAAAACAGTAAACTTGAAAGTTAACAGATTCTAATCAGGATCTTCTTTCCTTCACTAGAATCTAACTGGACTTCCAAACCACGCTCAGTACTCAGATATGACAGTCCTGGATCAGATTGTGCGTCCCTAAGCCAGAGTTAGGATCTCAGAAAAATCCTTGATTCAGGCGAAAGCTAAGCAAACTGACGTTTGTCGGCTGAATTCCAGCAGACCTAACAGAGCAGCGAGGCGATCAAAAACGGAGAGAGAGAGTCCAGGGGTGATCCAAACTGGCGTCACTTACACTGGCAGATCAAAGACAGGCTTTTTCCTAACTGTCTCATGTGACGCTATCACTTTTAGTTCAAGTGTCTCATGTGCCGCTTTTTTTTATTATAGATTAGAAGGATTATCCGGTGATAGGTAACCAAGGAAAGGATTCTCCTGTGTTAGTTTTAAAGAATGATCATAGGATAGTTAGTTGTTGAGGATTGTTTTAAGAGTTTTTGCATTCTTTTGTAAGACAGCATTACATATGTTGAGGATGGGATTGTTTCTGGTTGTATGACGATATTTGTGCAGTGTACAGTTTTCTCGTTTACTGGAGAACAATTTAGTAAAGGTTTTGTTGTTTGTTCTCTATGATTTATGTTTTATTTTTGAATGAGATAATACTTTGGATAATGTGATGTATACTGTTTGTATGTATGTTTTGATTATAGCTAAGTAATGGCTTGTCAACTGGTGATTCCTATGCGATGAAGGTCCTTTCGATTTGTGGAGGGGGAGGGCGGGGGCGGGGGCCTATAGAAATCTTTGCAAAAAAATTCAGGAAAATTTTTTGAAGGAGGTTAGGGGCCCCCTAAAATTTCTAATTTTTTGATTTAGGTGGGGAATAGAAAAATTTTTTGGGGGAGGTTTGTGGGGGTGTTGGGAGGGGGGTAATTTTTTGAGGGAGGTTTGAAAAAATTAAATTTCCCTCCCCCCTCAAAAAAAAAGAATGGGGCGGGGAGATGGCCACTTGAAATCATCTTCGAATTAGGGCTCTTTTTGCTCGACACCATAGGTGTAACGGAGATGTGGGGTGGGGGAGGCTCCCCCCAACATTTTCCGGGGGGCCCTCTGGCGACCCCCCCCCCCACCCCCCCCAGGACCCCCCAACCCTCCCCCCAAAACTTTTTTATGCCAAAAATCGCATTTTCAGCCGTTTCTAATGATGAAAAACATCTAACCATAAAGTAATTTTAACATTAGACAGTGGTTTTAAACTCAAAAACTTGATTGCCAACATGTTTCCAAGTCCAAAATAACGTCAATATTGAGTCATAAGATCCATAATACAGTTAAAAACGTGTATTTCTCATGATAATAAACAGTTAAAGCCAAAAATTTCGACATTTTTGAAAATTTTTTCAAAATTTACCCTAAAAATACTCAATTTTTGGCCATTTTTCGCGCCTTCGTCGCGAACCCCCCCCCCCCCCAGTTGGGGGGGGGTCCCCCCAAAAAAAGTTTTGGGGGAGGGTTGAAAAAAGGCTTGGGGGGGTTACCCCCCCCCGGAACCCCCAACCCCCCCCCCCACCTTACACCTATGCTCGACACCATGGTCTTGTTCTCCTCCCCACCAAGAAAAGTGGATCGCCGCCGTAAAAAATTTAGGAAAATTTTTTGAGGGAGTTTAGGGCCCCCTAAAATTTCTAATTTTTTGATTTAGGGGGAGAATAAAAAAATTTTTTTGGGGGAGGTTTATGGGGGTATTCGGAGGGGGGTAATTTTTTGAGGGAGGTTTGAAAAAATTTTGGGTGGGGGGGGTCCTGGGGGGGGGCGTTCAAGAGGGTCCCCCCAAAATTCCGGTGAAGGCAGGCCCAACATTTTGGCAGGAAAAAATTTTTTGATTTTGGGGAGACCATAGAGAATTTTTTGGGGGGAGGTTTGGGGAGGGGGGGGGGTCGTGGGGGGTCTAAAAAGGGCCCCAGAGTCCGGAGGAGGGCCCCCCAACATTTTTGTCTACAGAATTGGGACGCGATTTTTGACACAAAAATAGAAAAAGGCCCTTTGAGACTCGTTCGAGCAGCGTGCTAGCTCAATACCTATCTGAACTCTTCAAGTTTGGTATCGATGTAATCTACTCGACGAGTACTGCAGTTGCAAAAAAGTTTTGTTCAAAATTTTCAAATTTGAAAACTTTCGCTTCCGGACCAGTTAGGTCCGCTTTTTTTCTGTTTGTCACGCTTGGAAAAATGCAATTTTGTGCAGAGGTGTTTGAAAGATGTGGATGTTTTCAGCGGGAAAAGTTTATATTTTCTGAATACCGATATGGCCCCATGTGCCACGCGCTATATTTATCGCTCTCTGGCCTGGCATGCCTCATGTGCGGCCGGCCAAATGTGGCCTAACGGCGTTTTGGCCAAAAAAGGCCAGTTTTGTGTCACACTAGGGGGGGGTCGAAAAGTGGGGGGGGGAATAAAATGAGCGAAAAATGCTAAAAATGCTGTACAAATGGCCTGTTTTCCACATACACTGCTATAACTATGGTTAAAAGTGCTCAAAAAATCAAGTTTTAGCACCAAAAAAGGCGATTTTTTATGAAAAATTTCCGGCGAAGCCGGAAAATTTTTGAAAATTTTGACCAAAAATCCTTAAAATTTGGCATTTTCTGGGCACCCTATACTGAGTGGGGGGGGAAGCCCAAAAAAGTGGGGGGGGAACGAGTGAGGGGGGAGGTGCTCGGGTGGGGGGGCGGTACCCAAAAAGTGGGGGGCGGCCCCCCCCCCCCCCCAAGTAAAATAAACCCAGCCAGATCCGGATCCGGTCGATCCCTAATATATATACTGCCAGTATTAGGGTTTTGAAAGTGGGGGGGGCTTCGCCACCACCCCCCAGGGTATTGTTTAGGGATTTGTTCGGGGGGGGGGGGGCGTCCCGGGGGGCCCCCTGTAAAAAATACCCTAAGGAGGGGGCTTTGCCACCCCCTCCCCTAGGGTGGGGGAAGTGGGGGGCGAGTCAAAGGTAACAATATACCGAAATTTTTAGCGATAAATTAGCATTTTTAAGGTAACAACGCAAAAAATCGCTGGTTTTAAGCTGAAAATGAGCTTATAAAATTGGGTGGGGACTTGCCAAAAATTGGGGGGAAGGAGAAGCGGGGGAGGGCTCCGAAAAGTGGAGACGGGAACTGAAAAGTGGGGGACAACCCCTCCCTCCCACTATAAAAATTCCAGTATATCATAGGGGTCGCGGCAGCGACCCCTATAATATGTGTGAAAAGTGGCTGGAGACAGTGTAAAATATGCTGCGCAGATCCTGCGCAGTTTTCATGCGCAAAGTGTTGAGCACATCGAGTTTAGTATATCTGTGAAGTTTCAGCCCCGTATCACTTACCGTTAAAAAGTTGCGCCCCGGACCGGTTATGGCGGCGATGTTTTTTTCCGGTTTCTCCTATTTGATGGTTGTATTGTACATAATGTTCGCCGCTTTCACGTGATCTGCAGCGGTGGGCCAACCTAAAGGGCTATAGGGTCTAGTAGTACCCTCTAAAGAATTTATGAATCGCAACTTTTTTTGCGCCGCAGCTGCCCCACAGTGCCGCAGTGGCGCCGCAAAGTCGGCTCATAGCGAAAAGTGACCATTTTTGTGGTCGTCGCTCAGGTCGAACGTTACGAGCTGGAGCTGATTTCTTTTTATATTCGGAAATTACATATATTGAACTAACTAACGGTCCAGGTTGTATTTCTCTATCACTTCTCTAGCGACCACAGTGGCCCGTCAAATATGGCGAAAATTCGAAAAATGAAAAATCGAAATTTCTCGCTATCTATTCAACTTTAAAAGCTCAAATCTTTTATACAATGGTTTTCTAGCACGGAGAATCGATTCTCGGAGTCAGTTTTACCGTCCAACCTACCCATCTTGCTGGGCTGGTTCCACTTTGCCGTCTGGAGGGTCAGGTCGGCAACCACTACCTAGAGGCACTAGCGTAGATGCGGGGGGGGGCGGCCGCCCTCCCCGAAATAATGGCTTTGCCCCCCTGAAAATTTGAGCAAAAGAAAAATTTCACGCCTTTATTTATTAGAAACATGCACAAATTGTACATTAATGCTTCAAAATAGCTCAACATTGATGCATTTTCTACTCCATTAATAAATTTTCGCGCCTCCGGCACGAATTGTGGCCATTTAGATTATCAAAATTATTATTTTTCATTAAGCTTGCTAGCTAATGTTTGTATAATGTACATGTGTATATAGTTGCTGTACAGTTTTGCTGCTATATATATATATATATATCTGCGTTATATTCCCAACATCATCAGCTTGGCATAATTGGTTGATATGATCAGAATACGCAGTTCTTCATTTGCTCAGAATACGCAGTTCGGATAAGATGTTGTTAGACAATTGATATATAAATCATTGTAAAGAATTAAATGTTTCAGTAGCTTTTTTAATGGCGAACTTTAAAAATGTTCTCAACTTCTGGGGGGCTCCGGCCCCCAGACCCCCCATTTGGGACTTGGGGTATCGCATTCAGTTGTAACAAGTCGAAAACGTGAACCATAGAACACTTTTGAATTTATAGGACAACTTGCAGTAATACGCAGTGACAGTGCGCATGTAATTGTTACGCAAACCTAGAAAATTCCCATCCCCCCTCAAAAATCCTTTGTGAAAACCGCCCCCCCCCTGAAAATGTTTTGTACCTACGCTACTGCCTAGAGGTACATACTAGGCTTTACTCAGCCTCTCAAAAATTTGTCCATAGGGGTTTTCTGGTGCGCCCAGCTCATTCCCGGTGTCCGTTTTGCCGTCTGACCCACCCATCTTGCTGGGTTGGTTTTTTTCTGGCATATACTATAAAAGTTGATTTCCATAGCAAAAATAAGCAGATTTAGTGTTGAAAAGGGCAAAAATTGAGTAAAAATCTCCGGCGAAGCCGGAAAATTTTTGAAAATTTGGCCTTCTGAGCGATTTTTTCAGGGCAAAATTTGGTACTAAAAGGGGCGCCCACTTTTTTTGGGGGGGCGATTTTTGGGGGGAGAACGATTTTTGGGGGGGGAGGGTGTTTATTGGGTGGGGACCCCCCACCCCCCCCACTAGAATAAGCCCAGTATATTGCTGGGCTGGTTCCTGTTTGCCGTTTGAAGGGTCAGGCGGATGTGGGGGGCCAAGTGGTCGAAAATAATATTTTTCAAAAGTGGTCAAATTTGGTATCAAGTGAAAGCCCTAAGTGATCTGAGCAACTTTTGTCATAGAACTGCATACCCAAACTGGCTGTAGAGTGCTGTGGTGGGGTGGGGTGGGGGCTTAGGCGATTTTGGGTCAAAAATAAAAATTTTCAAAAGTGGTTAAATTTGGTATCAAATGAAAGCCCTGAGAGAGCTGAGCAACTTTTGTCATAGAACTGCATACTCAAAGTGGCTGTAGAGTGCTGTGGTGGGGTGGGGACTTTGGCGATTTTAGGTCACAAATTGAATTTTTCAAAAGTGGTCAAATTTGTGTCAAATGAAAGTCCTAAGCGAACGGAACAACCACCCGCATTTTTATCCTTGTATGTTTATATTACCAACTTTGTTATCGTTGGAAATGGCCACACTTTCATTCATATATTTGCTGTAATTTTAGGTTGGCAAGTTGCCGCCGACAACAAAAGTGCCAGCCCAACCTATCCCGACCATAGTCTGTATCCAGCCTACTCTGGACCAGATCTCTGTCGACGAATCAACAAGGTTCACGAGAGAGCGGATCAGATTGAACATTCCGAGGGCGGTGCCAAGCGTGATTGTATGTACCGATTGTGGCGGACGCGTAGGCCGGATTCGGAGGACCGCTCAACTGCCATGAGCTGATGATGGCCTACATCGAGGCTGGGGCCGCCGGAGTTTATTTGGAGGACCAGCTCTCATCGCAGAAACAGTGTGATCATCTGGGAGGCAAGGTTCTGGTTCCAACGCGAGCCCATGAACGCAACCTGTGCGCTGCTAGACTGGCTGCTGACGTGGCTGGTGAGTAGCTTATACTTTGAAGGAAACACTGTCTGTTCATGATTTAACAACACTTTTGTGGAAATTTGTGCAGAAATTGTACGCAGTTCTATGACAAAAGTTGCTCAGATCACTTAGGGCTTTCACTTGATACCAAATTTGACCACTTTTGAAAAATATTATTTTCGACCACTTGCCCCCGCCCGCCTGACCCTTCAAACGGCAAACAGGAACCAGCCCAGCAATATAGGCACGTCGGACGGAAAAACGGATACCGGGAATGAGCTGGGCACACCAGAAATCCCTGTAGACAAAGTTTTGACAGGCCAGCTAGAGCCTGCCATGGACCTCCAGGAAGCGGTTTCCGACTTGACCCTCCCGACGGCAAAGTGGAATCAGCCCAGCAAGATGGGTAAGTCTGACGGTAAAACTGACTGCGGGAATCGATTCTCCGTGCCAGAAAACCATTGTATGGAAGGTCGGAGCTTTTAAACTGGAATAGATAGCGAGAAATTTCTATTTTTCATTTTTTGAATTTTCGCCATATTTGACGGGTCACTGTGGTCACAAGGGAACTCATAAGTAAACGCAACCTGGACCGTTAGTTAGTTCAATATATGTAAATTCTGAATATAAAAAGAAATCTGCCCCAGCTCGAAACGTTCGACCTGAGCGACGACCACAAAAATGGTCACTTTCGCTATGAGCCGACTTTACGGCGCCACTGCAGCGATGTGGGGGGTCAGGGGTCACATCCACCGACCTCAGCAGTATGCTTATCGTTTTCAGCGATCCCGATTTACTATATATGGGTACCACCCCAAGGCCGAAAAACGCCATTTTTAGTGACTTTTAGGCCATTTCTTGTAAAAATGGGACTTAGAAACTTTTCGCCAAAACAGGTGAAAAAATGCAAAGTTTGGGTGGTAACATTTTTACCCCTCCCGAACCTCTAATTAGCTGGCTCCAGGCCAACACGGTCTCCAGGTGGCCGCGCAGACGCCTTTACACCCATATTATGTAGGGGCGCTGTCGCGCCCCTACATAATATATCATAGGGGTCGCGGTAGCAACCCCTATAATATGAGTCAAAACGCCCCAATGACAGCCTTCAGAGGCGCTGCGCAGAGGCTGGGCAGATTCCTGCGCAGATCCTGCGCAAAAGAAAGTCCGTGTCGAGTTTAGTATAATTCGAAAATTTCATTCCCCGTATCACTTACCATTAAAAAGTTGCACCCGCCGGCAGTTATGTCGGCGATGTTTTTTTCCGGTGTCTCCGTTTTACTCTTGTACGTCATCATTTTGTAGCCTCTTTCACAGAATGTAGCGAAGTTCAGACACCTATTGCGGTATATCATCAATATATATAGGTTACTGACTTTCGATATATGTGGTCGCCGCCGCGCCACAGTGCGCCGCAGCGCCACAGTGGCGCCACAAAGTCGGCTCAGAACGTCGAAATGGCCAAAAGTATGCCTGGGATTAGCATCTTTCCAGCTCTTTGTGCAAATACAAACCAGACAAGTTATATATGGTTGATAAAGACATATATCCGGATTATGACGTTTGAAGTCGAATTTTTGATATGTTGCGCCACAGCGCCACAGTGGCCCGCCAAAGTTCGTGAATGTTGGGTCTGACTTTGAACTTAGTTTTTTTCCCTTATTTTTCAAGATAGACTTCTGAAATCGTGCATATAAAGGTTTTTTGGGACGGAGAATCCATTCCCGCCATCAGTGTTGCTGCCCGATTCACCAAATTTGCTGGGCTGGGTCCACTTGACCGTCTGAGGGGTCCGGTCGGTACCGACTTGGTCAAATTTGGTACCAAATGAAAGCCCTAAGCCAGCTGAGCAACTTTTCTCATAAAAGTGCATGCTCAAAGTGGCTGTAGAGTGCTGTGGTGGGGTGGGTTGGGGACTTAGGCGGTTTTGGGTCGAAAATCAAAATTTTCAAAAGTGGTCAAATTTGGTTCCAAATGAAAGCCTCAAGTGAGCTGAGCAACTTTTCTCATAAAAGTGCATGCTCAAAGTGGCTGTAGAGTGCTGTGCTGGGGTAGGGGTGGGGGAAAACTAAGTTTTTATCATAAAACCACTTACCCTAACTTGCTGTGGAGCGGTCTGGTGTGAAGGGTGCTGGGCTTATTCTAGGGATTTTTTCTTGGGGGGGGCTTCTTGGGGGGGGGGGGCCCCCAAAGGTCCGAGGGGCAAGGAATTTTTGGGGGGCGGCGAAAATTTTTCGAAAAATATGCTAAAAATAGCGCTATTTTTCTGGCATATACTATAAAAGTTGATTTTCATAGCAAAAATAAGCAGATTTAGTGTTGAAAAGGGCAAAAATTGAGTAAAAATCTCCGGCGAAGCCGGAAAATTTTTGAAAATTTGGTCTTCTGAGCGATTTTTTCAAGGCAAAAGTTGGTACCAAAAGGGGCACCCACTTTTTTTGGGGGGGGGCGATTTTTGGGGGGGGAACGATTTTTGGGGGGGGGGAAGGGTGTTTATGGGGGAGGCCCGGCCCACCCCCCCCCCACTAGAATAAGCCCAGGGGTGTCAGGGTGGAACTGAGCCAATTTGCCATAGAACCACACACGTGAGTCTGAGTATTTAATGCATATATAATGCTTAATGATTCTTTAACGCTGTTATGTCAACGACATGTAAAAAGTGGATAAACAAGAAATAAAAATGCTCCTAAAGAGCAAAGAAAGGAATATGAGTCAACATGGAACATGTAAAATGCTAATATGAGTCTGGTAAGGTTGGAAAGTGCAGAAGACAAGTTTGTACACGCACCAATATGAGTGCATGCCAAATAGACTCATATTGGCTTGCCTTAGAACAACAATAATGCATGCAATTCTAACGGATATATTTCTACGCAGGAGTTAAGACGAATAAGTAGCGTTATTGACGTTACATGGATATCCCAACCATGGTTAACATTGTCAACTTTTCTCCTTAGGAAAATGTTAAACCGCTGTTAGTTCGCAATGCGCCGACGGACGGATATATATAACATTTTTAATAAGCGTTTGTATAACTCATGTATTCAGAGACTCAAAGTTAAATCTGATGTTAACTTTCGTGACATATATACTTGCGTAACCTGTGTAGCATCCTGTCATCACCCTAAAACTACCCTGTCTCGTCTTGCTGACATTACGTGAGTGATATATAACCGAAATGCGCAAACAACTTGCTTTCAGAATACTAATAATGCCAATATGAGTCTATTTGGCATGCTCTCATATTGGTGCGTGTACAAACTTGTCTTCTGCACTTTCCAACCTTACCAGACTCATATTAGCATTTTACATGCTTGTCTTATTCTTAATTTGCAACCAACAATATTTAGCATTTTACATGTGCAATGTTGACTCCATACATGGGCAAGGTCAAATGGGTTAGCCTACACCAGATTTTTGTCGTGGGTGGGTCCTTTAATGTTTGGTGGGGGGGCTTTCACTGGTAATTTGCTTCAGCCCCTTTTTTAAATGGGTACACGCACGCACGCAGAATTTGTTATTTATTTATTTGTTTCATTACAGACAGAGGAATTCATTAAAATACAGGAGACGCAAATTCAAATTGATGATGAAAATCGGATCTGTGCCAACTTTGTGTATTTTTGTTTTCCTGTGTGTATTTTAAATTTTGTAAAATCAATAAAATTTTACTGCTTGGCTCACTTAGGGCTTTCATTTGGTACCAAATTTGACCACTTTTGAAAAATTCCATTTTTGACCTTTACATTCATTCATCCAAAAATCTGCTGGAAAGCTGAAATAAGTAGCTTATAAGCAAGTGTGGAGTGAAACATGAGTAACCGTGAATATGGGTTGTTCAGCGACGCTGGTCCATAAATATGATTGCGCTTTTAACCTAGCCTCCTGGCATTTACACCTGCCCCTCCCATATGAACGTTTTAAAACCTAGTCCTATTTCCGCTTGAAACCCAATGTCACCCATATTGCATTTTTCATGCTACATCGTAGCATTTTTATCCTTGTCCTATTTCACTAACAAGGCTCACAGTAAAACTTAAGTGAACATGTTAAAAGCTTCATAAAAGAAGCATTGAAAACTCCGACAGTATATATATACATATATATATATATATTATATATCATAGGGGTCGCAGCAGCGACCCCTATAATATGTGTGAAAAGTGGCTGGAGTCAGTGTAAAATAAGCTGCGCAGAAGCTGCGCAAAATCCTGCGCAGATCCTGCGCAGATTTCATGCGCAAATTGTAGAGCACATCGAGTTTAGTATGTCTGTGAAGTTTCAGCCCCGTATCACTTACTGTTAAAAAGTTGCGCCCCGGACCGGTTATGGCGGCGATGTTTTTTTTCCGGTTTCTCCTATTTGATGGTTGTATTGTACATAATGTTCGCCGCTTTCACGTGAACTGCAGCGGTGGGCCAACCTAAAGGGCTATAGGGTCTAGTAGTACCCTCTAAAGAATTTAAGAATAACAACTTTTTTTGCGCCGCAGCTGCGCCACAGCGCCGCAGTGGCGCCGCTAATTCGGCTCATAGCGAAACGTGACCATTTTTGTGGTCGTCGCTCAGGTCGAACGTTACTAGCTGGAGCTGATTTCTTTTTATATTCAGAAATTACATATATTGAACTAACTAACGGTCCAGGCTTCGTTTCTCTATCACTTCCCTAGCGACCACAGTGGCCCGTCAAAGATGGCGAAAATTCGAAAAATGAAAAATCGAAATTTCTCGCTATCTATTTAACTTAAAAAGCTCAAATCTTCCATACAATGGTCTTCTGGCACGGAGAATCGATTCCCGCAGTCAGTTTTACCGTCAGACCCACCCATCTTGCTGGGCTAGTTCCACTTTGCCGTCGGGAGGGTCAAGTCGGAAACCGCTTCCTGGAGGTCCATAGTAGGCTCTACCTGGCCTCTCAAAACTTTGTCTATAGGGGTTTTCTGGTGCGCCCAGCTCATTCTCGGTGTCCTTTTTGCCGTAGGACTCATCCATCTTGCTGTGCTGGTTCCACTTTGCCGTCTGGAGGGTCATGTCGGAAACCGCTTCCTGGAGGTCCATAGTAGGCTCTACCTGGCCTCTCAAAACTTTGTCTATAGGGGTTTTCTGGTGTGCCCAGCTCATTCCCGGTATCCGTTTTGCCGTCCGACGTACCTATTTTGCTGGACTGGTTCCACTTTGCCGTTTGAAGGGTCAGTCGGGTGGGGGGTCAAGTGGTCGAAAATAAAATTTTTCAAAAGTGGTCAAATTTGGTATCAAATTAAAGCCCTAAGCGAGCTGAGCAACTTTTGTCATAGAACTGCATGCTCAAAGTGGCTGTAGAGTGCTGTGGTGGGGTGGGGTGGGGACTTAGGCGATTTTCGGTCAAAAATGAAAGTTTTCAAAAGTGGTCAAATTTGGTACCAAATGAAAGCCCTAAGCGAGCTGAGCAACGTTTGTCATAGAACTGCATGCTCAAAGTGGCTGTAGAGTGCTGTGGTGGGGGGTGGGGACTTAGGCGATTTTCGGTCAAAAATGAAAGTTTTCAAAAGTGGTCAAATTTGGTACCACATGAAAGCCCTAAGCGAGCTGAGCAACTTTTGTCATAGAACCGCATGCTCTAAGTGGCTGTAGAGTGCTGTGATGGGGTGGGGTGGGCACTTAGGCGATTTTCGGTCAAAAATGAAAGTTTTCAAAAGTGGTCAAATTTGGTACCAAATGAAAGCCCTAAGCGAGCTGAGCAACTTTTGTCATTGAACTGCATGCTCAAAGAGGCTGTAGAGTGCTGTGGTGGGGTGGGGTGGGGACTTAGGCGATTTTCGGTCAAAAATGAAAGTTTTCAAAAGTGGTCAAATTTGGTACCAAATGAAAGCCCAAAGCGAGCTGAGCAACTTTTGTCATAGAAGTGCGTACCTAAAGTGGCAGTAGAGGGCTGTGGTGGGATGGGGTGAGGACTTAGGCGATTTTGGGTCAAAAATTAAAATTTTCAAAAGTGGTCAAATTTGGTATAGTAAAGGTTCGAAAAAAAATACACCGGCCGGGTCCGAAAAAAAAACACCCACCCTAACTCAGGCTAGAAGCTACGGACCCCAGCCAACCTGTACCCCATAATAGCGCAAGCTTATTTATATCCAGCCATGGTATGGCTGTTTCCCTAAGGCCCCACACTCACGCAGACTGAGGACTCAAAAATGGTAGTATGAAAAAGTTGGTTTTCAACTTTTGGATCAGTTGGCAACTTTTTGGCTCTTGTTCGCTACACTAAAGCTATAGTAGCACCTATTGATTTAACATAATACACATTGCTTCTAGTTTATTTGGCAATAGGTTCGGGCGCCCCTGCGCCGCACAGTTGCGCAGCAGCGGGTGTTTTTTTTTTCGGACCCGCTGGGCACTTGGGTCCGAAATAAAAATACACTTTCAAATTCTTATTTTAGCTGCTAGAAATCGACCAGGTGTCGAGTTTCCGCGTTTTTAACAGCATTTATGGCTGTAGCATGCACTGACGGCCTCCTGGGTTGGTTCCAAGGGGTCAATCTTTATCTTACTACAGTGTCGCATGATTGGCTTGAAAATTTGTCCTCAACTGACCAAAACTTTACTGGGATGACTTTTAGCGCTGTTTTATGCTAGCATTCACAGTTATAACAGTGATTCCAGTAATACTGATTCAATTTTAGAAGCGAGTAGACTGTAGCTACTGCATTTTCAAGACCAAAAGCCACTGCAAATTGCTTGCTACAGTCTCAGTAAAAAAAGTCGACGATATTCCGGGTAGTTAGAGCATTGAAACGAATTGAAAAAGTCAGGACAATTACGAATGTAGTGTAAACTTAATAAAATAATACCATATGCTGAACTATAACGCCTTTTGCTACGTTCACATGCTCAGATCGGGCTGTAAGGGTCCTCAGCAGACAAGCTTTCAGCACTGAACTGAAAACTCTTAATTTTTTCGACTTTGAATGAGATAAATGATGGTCTATAATCAATTGTGCCAATGGCTAGAGAATTAAAAACAACGTAGAAAACCCCTTCCGGTAGGCATTGGGATTCCAGAACTCATGTTAACAGCCATGACCATCTATGACGGTTTTCAGAAGGTCTTCTAGATGTCTGCTGGATATTTATTCTTTGTCGTTACATTTGTTAAGAATAAAAAACAAAATATGGCCACTGAATAAGCAACATTATAGACATTACTGCGTGATAAAAACAGTATCGGACCAGATGAAAAAGTTTTTCGGGCCATATGCGGTAGGCGGCCTATCTAATGAAAATTAACCACCATAGACTGGAAAGATGGGTCAATAGTCAATGGAAAATGCATGAGCAGCATCTGTATATACGATTTGTATAGTCATTTTGGCACTAGATAATGAAAGGGCGAATTTTTGGCCCTGTTTTTTTTTCGACCCCGCGTATTTTTTTTCGATTTGGGTCCGAAAAAAAACAGTCAATTTTCAAATTTTTCTGAAAGCACAGCCCTTGCCCGGGAACTTTGGGCATGGGAAGAAACTAGACCCCACCCCACACGTGTTGGGCCATATCCGGGATCTCTACGGCAAACCTATAAAAAGTTATCCAAAAAGTTGCCAAATCGTATTTTTTTTCGAACCTTTACTATACCAAATGAAAGCCCTAAGCGAGCTGAGCAACTTTTGTCATAGAACCCCCCACCCAAGCTTGCTGTGTCGGATTTATATATATATATATATATATACTTGCTTTCTCAACCGGAATTAAACGACAGGCATAGGCCCAACACACATATTATCCCCTTTTGTGCGGAGCATTTTTGTTACTTGTTTATTATATATATACTGGAATTTTTTAGTGAGAGGGGGGGGGGGTTGTCCCCCACTTTTCAGTTCCCGCCTCCACTTTTCGGAGCCCTCCCCCGCTTCTCCTTTATGGTACCAGTGGTTATAAAGTTTTATGAGTTTGCTGTCTGTCTGCGATACCACTGGTTAAACACTGGTACCCTACTTCCATACCAGTGGTATGGGTACCTACGCTTTATGAATACGGGCCTATGTACGATCTACAAGATTTCTACTGAAACTTAGCGCAATAGACGGGAAAAGCATTCTCGCTACTTTGTAAACTTAGTATTGTTTTTTTCGCTTAATATTGTTTCAGGCTTATGGCGGTGCGTGTTGTGTGATGAGTTTCAAGCATCTGCGTGGGGACACTAAGTATGCCTGGCCCACTGCCGAAGTTGCGGTCATGGGAGCACAGGTACAGACAGACTCATGTAATCCCAGATTTTGATACATTAGAGTGCAGCATTTGATTGGTTGATATTTTGTAAAAGTGTTATGTTCAGTTTTCATAATTTTTTATATTTTCAAAACATTATTTTCACCTCTACGCCCAGTACACATCTTAGCGAAGGGTCCAAAGGGCGCAGCCCAGCATAGTGCCAAACAAGGGACAGCCTAAATAAATGATTCAAAGTGAACCACAAGCTCGATTCGATAGCAGAATTGAAGAAACAGAGACTTCAAACTCCACCATGACTGAAGGTATAAAATAGGAAAAAGAAATGCAATCATCAGACATGCCCCGCCATGTTGACTTAGGGTCTTTTCACGAAAGAGTGGAGTAAAGTAGAGCTAAAAATTGTTTTAACTCGCCTTAACTCCACTCAAGCTACAGTTTCCTTTTTTAACTCTTTCATGAAACTTAATTAAGGTAGGTAGGTAATGGTGACCCCTGGAGAATATCTCCATCTTAGTCCCTTTGTTTACATATACTGCCTATTGTGAATGAGTGAATGATTTATGTATCCGAACCCTTTCCATCCTGTTCCTTTGCTGTAGTTTTACCTTTATGTGTAACTTTGTTTTTATCTGTCTACTGGTTTACTAGCCTGCAGCTTAGATGTTGCTGTTTGGTCTGGTTTACAATTTCATGTATCAATTCTGATCTATAACAGTTTATTGTTCGTTCCTATCATACCATGTTATTCTTGTAGTGACATTTTTTTCCAGACTGGCTGAAGCAGCTAAACGCAAAGGCGTTGCACTCACGGACAATTTGACTGAGAAGGAAGCACTGGCTTTGCTGGGGTAAGGACTTGCTTTGTTGTAGGCATAAATTTTCAGTCTGACACTGAACTAACTCTGCAGGAGAGCCAAGGGTGGCGAAGGGTGGCGGCCTTTAACACGTTAACTTCTGCTAGGGTGGCGGGGTGACAGACACACTTTTCTAGATGTGAGCAGTCGCAGAAACACATACGCACATGTAAACGCCAAGGTGGCGAGCTTTCCTGACTTCTTTTTCTGATTTGCATATGACCACGTGACTTTTGCGTAGCACTAATCTGTGCATATGTGGAAAACACTGCGTACTCTGTTGTTTAATGCATGTGAAGTTGTCCTGCCAACAGCTAGCAGAAAGGTCTTAGCAAGTACGTATATGTGACATAGCAGAACGTTATTAAGGCAAGCGCAGGGGAAAATACGTAGCTAGGCCAGAGACTGATAGAACGGAGACAACTTAATGTTTGTGTTTTTAGTTTCCTGGATGCAGTCTCCAATTTGTTTTGTATTATATGGATTATTTAATCCTGTTTTTGGCTTAGCCTCACGTTTTATACCTGTTTTTTCAGTTTTCACTTTTCTTTTTATCCTGTTTGTCTTCTGTATCGTAGTATGAATTTATGTTTTCTGGATACTGTAGGTCCTGTTGGCCATGCATACCAATGTTGAGGATCGAGGCGTCAAGGGCGACTGTACCCCCCTGATGGAGGCGGGCTCCGCTGGACATCTGGACATTGTCAAACTCCTGCTTCAGCACGAAGCGGATGTCAATGCCCAGTCCTCCACTGGTGAGAACGATAAGTAGTACTGAATAGTCTGGCTTATTTTTACTGGGGGGGCATCCTATCCTCCTTGTGCGAGTCCCTCATACATTGCTACTTCCCCCCATAACCAAAAATTGCCAAATTTCACCATTTCACCCTTAGTTTTCGAAACATTTTCCGGCTTCGCCAGGAGTTTTACGAAATTTTCGCTGTTTTAGCTTAAAAATCCTAGAATTACTCATTTTGATTTTTTCATTTTGCAATTTTTGGAAGTTATTACACCTAAAAACGTATAAATTCACAAAATTTATTTTAAAAATATGTCCCCATTTTGGTGACTTCCCCCCCATCGAGGGGGAACTTTGAACTCCCCATCATATCGCCCCCGTCCCTATTTTATTTTTTAATATAATTTGTGTTTTTTGTAGGTGAACATGCCAGTGGATAGTTTCGAGTCCCCGTTGACCCTAGCCGCCTGCGGGGGTCATACTGACCTAGCCAAGCTCCTGCTTGACCGAGGTGCCAACATTGAGGAGGTCAACGATGAGGGCTATACGCCCCTGATGGAGGCGTCCAGAGAAGGCCATGAGGAGATGGTGGAATTGTTACTGAATTTTAGTAAGAAAGTGCCTGCTGTGGCAGTTTTTCCTTTAGAATATCCAACTTTGTAGGGGTGAAGTTAGAGGGAGAATAATTGATCAGTTCAAGAAATTTGTGAAGTCTTTTTGTGGGTGAACATTGCCTGTTCCTTCGTGGTCTTCGGTTCATGTTTATGTTGCATCCTGTATTTATTTGTCTTTTGGCAGACTGTCTTTCAAAATTATTGTTACCGTTTGTTTTATTACTGTTTTATTGCTTTTTTGGCCATGTTTAGACGCTGACTACGACGCCCAAACGGAGGAGACGGGAGAAACGGCCCTGACGCTGGCCTGCTGTTCTGGCTTCATTGACGTGGCTGCCTTGCTGGTTAGGGCTGGCGCCAATCCGGAGCTGGGAGCCAACACCCCTCTCATGGAAGCTGCACAGGAAGGACACGTGGAAATGGTCAAATTTTTGATTGATGAAGGTTTGAATATTAATTGTTCTGTCTACGTTTTGAAGCTTTCTGTGAGAACTTATGTCTTATGAGCTTCGTGTATTTGTCGGCTAGGTTGTTCCTGGAAAGCTTCCTTGAAATGAAATGAAGCGAAAAAGCTTTAGTCCATTCGTAAGCAAAATAAGGGATTCAAAATAGCGAAGAGCGACTGCAGATTTTTCCTTCGAAGTTGAAAACAGACGGGGTTGCTCGGAGAAGATTCAATTCCAGTATTTGCCCTTCAGTGGTTGCCAAACATGTTTTTATTTATTTATTTAGTTAGTTTTATTAATTAATTTATTTTTCACACAGTTTTTTTGTACCGTGTTGTTGCTGTTATTCCAGGTGTAAGCGTGAACGCTGTGACAGCCACCGGTGATACTGCCCTCAGCTATGCGGCTGAGAATGGTCATGCGGATGTGTGCGGTGTTTTGGTGGAGCACGGAGCGGATATTGTAAGTCTGTGCAGTGGTTGTAATGTTTTCCTATACGCATAAAGTACACAGCAGAACTGTACAGTACTGTTATGCTGAATTGTGTGTTTGCATGCTGCTAGTGATGCACAAATACTGCATTAATTAGGCCATTGCAGCCAGTCAATTGTAGATTGTATAGAATTGGCGCAGGACTGTGCAACCCTGAAGTTTTGAGTTTAATTCCTATCCAAAGCCCATGGGAGACTATTGTACTTTTCTGAATACGAAGGTCCTTGTCAAGAAAGGGCAACGTAGAGATAAAATTAACGTAATAACAGTGGTTTAATTCCACTCAAGTTTGATGTTTCCTCTTTGAACTCTACTCTCTCATGAAAAGGATCGAGTTAATTTTAACTATACTCTACTCTTTACTAAAAAAGCACTCAAGCTTGACGTTTCCTCCTTTAACTCTTTCATGAAAAGGATCTAGTTTAATTTTAACTCTACTCTACTCGTTAATAAAAATACCCTCAGACTGAGAGTAGTCCTTTGCCATGGTTAGTTTTTTTAGAATTCTAAAGTGTGTCATCTTTGTGTAAACTGTACGTACATTCCTTAGAATCCTAAAGTGTGTCATCTTTCTGTAAATGGTACATTATGTCTGCTAATGTTTCAGGACCATGAGGCAGAGGGTGGTCGAACGCCCCTGATGAAGGCAGTCCGGTCACACCCGGACGGTTCAGTTCCTGCTGGCCAAGGGAGCCCAGATGAACAAGGCGACGGCGACGAACGACCACACGGCCCTGTCCCTGGCCTGTACGGCCGGCTTCCTCCCGGTGGTGGAAGTACTCCTTCAGCATGGTGCGGAGCCGACGCATAAACTGAAGGTAAAGCACTAGCTATGGTGGTGTGATGAAGTGTTTAAATCTGGATGTTAAAAAGGATGCCCACCTTTATTATTTAAACGCGACATAAAGAAATGCTGAAAAACGCCTGCGCGCAGTCACTAAGACAAGGCCTTCGTCCGAACCAGGAAAGAGAGCCATTTTCTTGATGTAACGAAAACTGTCGAAAACGAAAATGTAAATATTGAGTCGTAAAGGTTTATTATCAGGAAATAAGGAAAACGGCGAGTTCGAGAATCTGTCAAGAGGAAGTTGTTATAAGACTTTCTAAGCCCGTTTCAGAAAAATTTTTCAAAACTGGCTGGCACTGCCACAAACCTACGAGAAAAGTTTGGAGTGATGGATAGCACCTGTAACTTTGTACAGTATAGCTCAAAACAAAGTTAATTCTTTGCTAAGGTCGCCAACTCCGCGAACTTCGCGAAGCAAACGAAATTTCGCTAAATTTAGAGATGTTCTTAATTAAGTTCTTAATTTTTTTCTGCTGGAAACAGAGTTTAATTGTCGGCTCTGGACAACTTCGATTGTCCTTTTGTATTGTTTTATTGTACTCTTTTTTAAACATTCCTGTTAAATTTTGATCCAAAGAAAAGAACACGGTAACAAAAATGTTTAACTCTATACTAGAATGGGGGTGGGTGGGGTTCTATGAACCTCTGTGGTCTGTGGTTTGAGATGGGTCCTGGCAATAAGAATTCAGAACAAAGCGTAAAAACAACATATTCAAACTCTTGGTCGTCATAATATAATAGGTGGCCATTGCAAGTTTGAGTGCTGTGGTTTTCCCAGCTTTTTAAATTTTCTTTTGTTTCCTTTCTGGTAGGTTGTGGATGAGGATCAGTTTTATTCGGCTGTCAAAATGTTCCAAATTTACGGCGGTTATTCAAGTTTAAGTCAGCTGTGCTCTACAACCTCTGGGGTTCACTTGTTTGTTTGTTTGTATGTTTAGTTGTTTGTTTCAGTCTGAACATTGCGTTTGTGTACAAGAGGGCCATAGAACTCAAGGAGGAGACGGCAAACTATCTGGCCCCGGTTGTCCACTACCTTCTGGGACCACAGTGGCTTTCCGCGGCGAGTTGGCGGTCGCCGCTCCCGGCCTGCCGGACAGCAGCTTTAATGGCTCTGCCGGTGCCGGAGGACCACAGGTCATTTCTTCTGTGGGCGGGCGCCGCAGGGACTTCCGGATGGCATGACGCCCCTTCGACTGCTGCCAGATCCCTGATGGCCAACGGAGGGCTTTCATCACAGCTGGCTCATGTGGGCCCGCTCTCAGATATGGGCACCAATGGCGGTAGCAGTGCTGGAATCAGTTTTGTACAGCCTGACCATATGGAATCCAGTATGTTTGCGCATAAAGAGAAATATGTAGTTGGTCTATCCTATATTAATTTAGTAATAACTAATAGCTAAGTTCACCGTTATCGGGAGAGAGGTGGTCTTGAAATGTTGTATCAAATGGATATATTGTACGATTCACTTTTGCGTGTCGGCCTTCATACCTGACTGATCAGAATGATCAGAGACTCCAGCTCAGAGATCTGTATTTGTTTCGTTTTTCTTTTGTTTTTCCTTGTATTGTTTTGTCTGTTTTGTTCAATGGTGTAGTTCATTTTTATTTTTCTGCGGCAAAGATGATGTTTCGGAATCGATTTTAAATTGCATTTCATCATTGTGTCTTAGTATAAATTGTTGTGAAGTTGTAGTCGCACGCTTACTTTCTTAATCCATTCTTACAGTCACTGTTTTTCTTCCAGACTGGCTGAGGCAGCTAAAAGGAAGGGAGTACCTCTGGCAGACACTTTGACAGAGAAGGAGGCTCTGGCTTTGCTCGGGTAAACTTTAGTATTTCTATGTCTAAATATTTCACTATTAGACTTCTCACATTTTAAAGGGAGGCATAGGGTGGCGAAGGGTGGCGGATTTTAACGTGTAAATTTCTCTTAGGGTGGCGGGGTGACAGACACACTTTTGTACGTGTCTGGGTTAGCAAAACTGCATACTTACATGTAAACGCCAAGGTGGCGAGCTTAGGCTGACTTCTTTTTCTCATTTGCATACAGTCACGTGGTATCTGCTTAGTACAGTCTGATGCATATGCATGCGGTTAACGAACATGAGAAAACGATTGCACTGTTGTACGCATATGTAGAAAACTAGTAAGCAGCCCGCCAAGTAGGAGAGCGAAGGGTGGCGAAGGGTGGCGGCCTTTAACACGTTAACTTCTGCTAGGGTGGCGGGGTGACAGACACACTTTTCTAGATGTGAGCAGTCGCAGAAACACATACGCACATGTAAACGCCAAGGTGGCGAGCTTTCCTGACTTCTTTTTCTGATTTGCATATGACCACGTGACTTTTGCGTAGCACTAATCTGTGCATATGTGGAAAACACTGCGTGCTCTGTTGTTTGATGCATGTGAAGTTGTCCTGCCAACAGGCAGCAGAAAGGACTAAGCAAGTACGTATATGCGAGACAGAACCGTATAAATAAGACAAGTGCTGACAAACACATGCATGTGTGACATAGCGAGACGCAAGCGCAGGAGGGACCAATATGTAGCTAGGTTAAACTTGAAGAACCGCCGAAAATTTGGTTTACTTGCTTGCATGCTATCAACTATTTCAGGCGCCAATATAGGAGCGACTACGAGTCGCAGCCAGCAATCAAAGACAGTTTTTATGTCTTGCTTTGTTTGTTTTATGCCTGAAGTTGTCTTATTATTTTTCGGCTGCGGCTGTGTTGATTTTGAAGAAAAATAGAAAGCTAACTCCGCTTTGGGATCTTTTGCGCTTTTCCCCTCCCAGGGCTAACTTTTGATTTGTTTGACCAATAACTTTGAAATTTGGTATGGGTGCATACTGGCGGATGATGATTTCTCAAATTCAAAACTTTAAAAGTTTTAAAAAATTTTAGAAATTTTGAAATTTTATTTTGTTAAGACGGGAACAAGGTGAACCAAACAATAATTTGTAAAAAATTTCCTGATCACTTGCATACAGGGGTTTTCTGTGGCTTTCTTCTCCTTTGTCCCCCCCTTTGCACACTAAAATTTTAAAAATTTTAAAATTTTTTTAAAACTGAAATTTTTTAATTTTTAAATTCAACAGTCTCCACTGTGCACCCACGCCTAAATGCAAAGTTATTGGTCCAAAAAAACAGGTCTGGCGGAGGAAAAGCGCATCCCCGCTTTGTCTCCTATTACAATATATTTCTTCAGTGACAGATAGCAGCACATAACATTCTTTATTGTGACTGTCACTATTTTTTCCAGACTCGTGGAGGGCAGCTAAAAGAAAAGGAGTCCCTCTAACTGACACGTTGCCTGAACAGGAGGCACTCGCCTTGCTTGGCTAACTTAATTCATCCTTTTTATTAACTGTTCCTGCATTTGCTTCTCGCTACATTAAAGGGGGGCGAAGGGTGGCGGCTTTTAACGTGTAAATTTGTCTTAGGGTGGCGGGGTGACAGACGCACAATTGTGTGTGCCTAAGTGGGCAAAACAGCGTACGCACATGTAAACGCCAAGGTGGCGAGATTAGGCTGACTTCTTTTTCTCATTTGCATACAGTCACGTGGTATCTACTTAGTACAGTCTGATGCATATGCATGCGGTTAACGAACATGAGAAAACGGTTGCACTGTTGTACGCATATGTAGAAAACTAGTAAGCAGCCCACCAAATCTTTAGTCACGTGGTATCTGCTTAGTATAGTCTGCTGCATATGTATTGGTTTCACGTACTCTTACATTGTTGTACGCATATGTAGCAAAGTAGTCAGCAGGCCGCCCTATCTTAAGTCACCTGGTATGATTGTATAGGGACGCAAAGGCCCGCATAAGTGATTGTGTGAAGCAAGGCAGAGCTGGCCCGTCCAGTAACAAGAAACCAGCTAAAAGGAATAGGTCAGAACGCTAGTGTCTCTGTCACATTTCTACTGTTAGCTGCAGTTATAGTAAGGTTAACGATGAGAGATTATGTGATTGATTGCACGTCATCATAACAAGCCGTTGTGATATCTGTTTCTTTCTTTTAACTTCAGGCGCACGGAGCAGACAGGGCGCAGCGACACTGAGATGTAATCTCCAAAGGCACAGCTAGGAAAGAGCACACGACAGCCGGAGACTAAACCGCCGACTCACCACGGAGCTAGGAGGATCTGCTCAAGGATGATGAGAGCGACAGTCGAAGTGAAAATGGAGATTCGTGGTCAGACGGACCGGACGGGGGATCTGCTGCGCTAGGTGCGCGTGTCTTTTTGGTCGCCTAGGCCCAGCAGATCAGGGCACTGTGTTTTTTGTTATTGTTTGTGAACACCTTGTGTGTCTAGCATTGTTACGTCCTGTTGTTGTCTGTTTGTGGACGTTATTTTTAATAAAGTCAGTGGATTGACTATAGGAAGGAGATCTGGCGAGAAGGGTAGTACTACTGAACTACAGAGACCAGGTTGAGGTTCAGTTTGTATCTTAGGCGTAGATATGAAGGCTTAGACTCAGCCTATATCAGTTGATTAACAGAACAGTTTTGGATTAGGTTTAAGATTACGCGTAAACTGATGAACCATTGGGCTGATGTAGACTATGGCAGACTTTAAACTGACAGAAATGATT
>JASAND010001621.1:0-24540 GCA_030248195.1 Trissonchulus latispiculum
TGGGAATTTGTGTTTTCCACCTTTCTTAATAACCTTTTTAGGAACGTTTTCCTCAATTAGCGTCAGACATACGTTTTTAGAAACAGTCCATTTATCATTTACGGAAGGGGAATTTCGAAACAACATGTGCCAATTTACCATTTCCAACTTCATCATTATCCCTGCAAAATCAACTCTATCCCAGCACGAGATCTCATACGTACTATCCACAGATTTAGCAATATTTATATTAACAGAAAAACTTACAGAGCAATGATCGCTACTGGCCACTGGAGGCAACATCCCAACATCAGAAACTAAATTTGGCACACTTTCAAAAATTAAATCTAGAGTAGACTCCCCCCTTGTTGGAAATAAAACTTTCTGAGAGAAACCGCGTTCAAAAAATGAGTTCATAAACAGTTCCTGCATAAAAGTCCCGCAAGCTCTTGGAATAGACCAGTCTATTCCCGGAAGGTTTAAATCACCCGCAATAATTATATGCTTCCTCTTTTCAGTCAAAAATTTCAAGCAGTTCTGAAGAGGGACAAGACAATCAACATCAGCAACCGACGGACGGTACAGAGTACAGTAAATACAGCCTAATTCCGAACTTATCCCCCTGATTTCCACGGCAACACCCTCTATACCCCCCAACTCTGGGAATGCCATCTCTTTGCTAGAAAATGTATTTTTGACTAATATTGCAACTCCCCCTCCTTTTTTATTGTTCGGTCGATCTTTTCTATAAATAGAATACTTGTCTTTACAAAGAAACAAACTATCTGGGCAGTCGGAATTTAGCCACGTTTCCGTTAAACAGATAACATCCGGAAAATTTTTTTGTAGACAAATTTCGAAATGAAAATTCAGGAACTTATTACAAAGGCTACGCAAGTTGCACAAAATAGAATTTACACACTTGTACGAACTGTCACCTCGGTGGGCTACCCTTTCGTCCATTGAAGCATTTGGAATCCTTGCAGAGGTTGGTCCTGTTAGACTAGTGGCAGCTGCAGTTGTGACCCGGGGCGCTGTGGCGGTAGTAGTGGGTTGAAGGGCAGCAGCAGAAACAGCAACAGCAGTAGTTACGGCCCTCCTACCATGGCCTGGATATCAGAAGGAAAGCCGTGTGATGGCGTAGATTGGAATTCTCTGGACAATTTGAGAGTACAAAGGCTGCGAGGGTTTGGTACCAACGACAGTAGAGGTTTGGGTTGGGGCAGATCCAGTGGGGTCAGTTGTACCAAAGATGTGCGGACTCGGTGGTTTGTGATGCAGAAAAGGACAATACCTTTTCTTGTGGCCTTCTCGACCACAACAGAAGCATTTAACCGGTCCCTGCGAGCGCAGGCGACATGATCTTGTGGTATGCCCAGTAACGCCGCAGTGGAAGCAGAGAGGATTCGACGGACCGCTGGAGTGTGGAATGTGATTTCTTCGCTTACGCGGCAACAAATGGGTGGAGCGGGGGCGTGGCAGCGGGGACTCGCCATCTCTGATTATTTGAACCATGTCACTGGAAGACATCGTAATCAACATCATAGAAGGACTTGTCTTGCAGGGAAAGGCGAAGATCCATGAGAATGATTCCAAGCATGTTCTTCCCAGGAAACGTAGCCGGAACGACAGGGGCATCTTTATGCAATCCGGTGGACCAGTATGCATTTCTGGTTGGGTAGGTAGAATGGGCAAGAAGAGAACAGCCAGATCCTCTTAAACGATCTCTAAAAGAGGCACACTGACGAAGCTTCATGTCTTGAATTTTTGTCATCAGTGAAAGCTCGAATGTATCTAGATCGCGATTCTCCACACGGCGCATAATATTACTACCAATTCGCTTGGCTTCGGCGGGGGTCCTAGCCTGTAAGATCTTGGAAGCGTCTTCAGTAAATCCATAATGAATCAGACGTAGGTACTGGAAAGCATGTTCCGCGGAGGGAAACTGTTGGTCGTTAAATGTGAAGTTAAATCCATAAAAACACGACAGCGGGTCACTAGCTCCTTGGAACACAATCACGTTTGGGGGGTCATTGACAGGTTTGGGATGGGCAATGGCCTCGTTTGCGTCGGTTTGAGTAGACACAGACGGACCTTTAGATGGCGGGGATGTGGACGACTTGGGCAGATCAGCAGGAGCTGACTTGGAGCACTGAGCAAAGCATTGATCACACAACCACACTACGTTATGCTTGCCCAACTTGCCAAGACTGCTAAAAAGCTGGGAGTTTATGCCGGCACATCTTGAATGATAGACGGACGAACAAGAATGACAGAATACGACGTGATCAAGCTCGGCAATGGGGGACTCACAGGTACCAGAGCATATTTTTGGATTTGAACGTCCTTCAACTGTAGCAGATGGCATAGCAGATAGGTATATAATCAATCAATCAATCAATCAATCAATCAGTCAATCGCAATCGTTTAATGGTTTGATATCGAAAAGGGAGAGGGCATCAAATTTATGAAACTCAGGGTTGAGCAGGATCAGTGACAGTACCCACTATGAATGAGACGATGCATGTCGAGATGGTGGTGGAAGCAGATGATGATCGGATGGCCAACACAATGTTAATCCAAAGATACGAAATCGTAGTAAAATAGGCCGAAGCCGAAGGTCTAGAACACTGAATCAAATGGGTTAAAACCCATTATATTATACCCGTTATATATTATATATTATATATATATATATATATATATTATACCCGTTAAAACCCGTTATATTAATAGTAAGTAATACCACCAAAATCAGTTAACATTCTGCTTGAAAATGTGTTTTCACTGCTAGGGGGGAAATTCTTCATATGAGAACTTAGGAGGGGAAATTCTGCATATGATCCGTGTTTCCTTGCTTGGCTCTGCTTGGCCCGATTTCCTTTGAGTCGGGCATAGCGGAAGGACTTAGGAACCTGAGTGAAGGTCGGTGCTACTTCATTTGATACATTTATAATTTTTGTTATAATTTATATTTTTATAAGTTATAATTTTTGCTGTTGTCAGTTGTAGGCGCACACCTTATATATACAGCTAAGTGCTTGCTGAGTCCGAGATGCGGGGGAGAGATTCATCAACAGTGTGGGCCACCCATATGAGCTAGTTCAGATTTTAATAGTCTATCTTAAAGAGCTTTCAAAGCTATGGTTGGGGTCAGGGTGTATTACTTACTGTAGCTCCCGCTGCTTCGCAGCAAATTTTTTGGCACTTCGGAAATTTTTGTTCCCAACACTGGGGTCAGACAAAGTATGTATATGTCTTTGGTGTGTCACCCTGAGCCACTGGAAAGATATAGCCCAAAACGGATTGCAGTTGCGCAGCGGATATGCTGGATTGCTTTTTCCTACCGGGGGTCCCCCAGAATTCAGTTTCTCCCCAGACATGGGCTGCCCCCCTCCCCGGCTTCAGGGCCGATGTTATCAAACTTGGGTTTTATGAAACCAGGGTTTCGTAGTTTTCGGGTTAACCCTGAAATTATGGGGTTGGGTTGATCCTGGGGTTAACCCAATGTTGTTATCAAACAATTTTGGGGTTGGGTTACAGAAACCTTATTTTATTGGGGTTAACCCGAATTAACCCTGAAATCCATTTTGGTTGCTCCATAGTTGGACCAAAAAATAGTTGTGCTGTTTTGTTTATATTTTGGAACTTAAAGTGGAGAGGGTCTCCCGAGCGAAACCCATAAATTACACAGAATGAAACCCGGGTCGAGTACTGGCATTTTTTAGGGTTTTGAAAGTTGGGGGGGGCGAGTCCAAGGTATAAAATACCACATTTTTTAGGTTAAAAACACAAAAATTTGACCTCAAAAACCTAATTTTTCGACACTTTTTGGCGACCCCCCCAAAAACGTGGGGGGGCTTGCCGAAATGTGGGGGAGATGAAAGTGGGGGGGGGGGCTTTCGAAAAGTGGTGGCACCCCCACCCCCCCCCACTAAAAAAATGCCAGGAGTAGGGTTGAGATTCGGCCATTTTAACCCTAGTTTTTAAACCCGGGTTTCATGATAACACTGGGTCTAAATTTAAACTCAATTTAACCCAAAACCCTGTTGTAAAACCCGGCTTTCAAAAACCCAGTTCTAACCCAGCTTTGATTCCATCTGGTTTGTGTTGATAATCCATTTTTAACCCGAGTTTCGGCCTTTGATAACATTGGCCCCAGAAGTCAGCAGAAGGATTTCGAGGGTAAATTTTCAAAAGTTTTCCGGCTTAGCCGGAGTTGTAGTTCTTTTTAGCATTGTTTAGCTGTTTTAAACTTGAATTTAGGTTGAAAATAGCTGGCAACAATAAGCTATTTTCACACATTTTTCAAAAAAATTTTCTCCCCACCCAGACTTCCGGGCGCCCCCTATACTTCCCTCCCCCTTGAATTTCTTGCCTAGGAAAAAGCCATGTCTCAATTTTCACGATGCTGTATGCTATCTGGCTTATATACTTCTAGGCCAAAATTTCTGGGAGGGCCTGGCCCACCAAAACTGGGGTGCATCTATTTTAAAAATTTTGCGAATTTTTAGGCGTTTTTGTGTAAAAACTGTTAAAAATCGCTAAAAATGACTAATATTAGGTGTTTTTAAGCTAGAATAGCTAAAATCTCGTTAAAAATCCTGCTAAGCCGCAAAAGTTATCGAAAATGTAGGGTAAAATAGTAAAATTCGTCAATTTTTCGGCTTACTGCTCGATTGGAGAGGTACCGGATCTTTTTGCGCTTTCCCCCCCCCCTCAGCCCTAACTTTTGAGTTTTTTGACCAATAACTTTGAAATTTGGTTGGGTGCATACTGGAGGCTCGTGAATTCAAAAATTCAAAAATTTCAAAAATTTTAAAATTTTAAAAAATTTTAAAAAATTTTTAATTTTTGTTTGGTAAGGGGGACCAAGGGGAACCAAAAACTTTTTTGAAAAAAATTTTGCTGAAAACATGCATACAGGGGTTTTCTGGGGCGCTGAGCACGAATCTGAAATCCGTTTTTCGATTCAGCTTTTCGTTAGCTCAGTATAAGCTGCTGTGTGTGATCCAGGTGGTCAAAATGTTGCATGGTGCCATTTCAAGCCAACTCCTTCTTGAATGAGTAGGATTTGGCTTTTAATTCAACAAAAACAGGTTTTCTATGTTAGGATTGGACTTAAAATCTAGGGAATTTTTCTTGGGGGGCTGTTTGGGGAGGTCTCGCGGGCGATTAGTAGGTCAGAACAGAACGCATCAAAAGTGACTTTGATCTTGATATGGAAGAACTAAAAAATTTTTGTACCTACGCTGCTGTACATATATAATTCATTCATGCTGTCTGAATTTGTATATACTCTCATTCGGCACAATAACAACTGCAAACAAACTTAATACGTATATATATATATATACAATATAATTCTTTAACTGACTTCAGTAACTTATGTTTTTATGCGCACCTTTATTTGTTCCTTACGAAATACACATACATACGTATACGGTACATTTCACGGAAAGAGTGCCAGTTGGAGAAGTTTTAACAATTGGAGAAATATCGCCAACTAATGGCAATTTTCGCCAAAGTTGAAGTAAAGTCCTAACAGAATTGGCGAAAAGCCATTGTAAAAACCTTTTTCCTGAATAATTTCACACTTTTTCGCCAATATTGGCGAAAAGTCCTGACTGACTGGGCAAATTTATTCTTCCAGTCAGTCCGGATTTTTCGCCAATATTGGCCAAAAAGTATGAAATTATTCAGGAAAAAGGTTTTTACAATGGCTTTTCGCCAATTCTGTTTGGACTTTACTTCAACTTTGGCGAAAATCACCAATGTTGGCGATATTTCTCCAATTTTTAAAACTTCTCCAACTGGCACTCTTTCCGTGAAATGTACCGTATATTAGTTTTCCTGTTGTTTTCCTTAACTTGAAATCCACAGATATCACTCGACGAATTATTGCCATGGGATATCCAGCAGATAACTTTGAGAGCTGTTTTCGGAACGACATCGATGAAGTTGTAAAGTAGGTTTTCCAAGGTTTGCTTCTGATAAATCAGGGCCTCATGTCGCCTCGCTTTTGTTTTACACCTGGACTTCTATCCCATTCGTAAGTATATATACGTATACGACAAACGCATTTAAAAGATTTTTAAGCAGAAGGGTTACGTGTTTTTTTGTTTCTTTACCTCAACATGTTACCGTAGACAGGCGTATTTTACTGGGGCTGGGGATTGATTTTGCGCCGAGTAGTTTCTCTGGTTTGTATTTTTGTGTTGTCTATTTTTGCTTTCTGCTTCAGATTTCTGGATCAGCGACATCCGAACACATACAAAGTTTACAACCTGTAAGTATGAATGAATTCATTCATCCTATTTGCTTATTTGGATTCCAGCGGGAATTGTAAATTATCTGTAAATTTTATCTGTAAATTTTGTTAAAGTTTAAAATTTAGTGTGTATTTTTGGGGTTCATGCTGTGTAAAACTTAAAATCCCTTAAAATTAAAATTCTTTAAATATGCTGCAAAATTAAACAGTTTTGCTGTTATATATGTTTTGAGCTCCTCCGGAGACATCTGGCGTGGAACATTATTGTGCCGGAAGAGTGGGCCAGAGTCCCATCTTAGAAAAAATGGAAAGAAACTAAAGGTTAAACCATAGCTAACCTTGCTACCAAATGCTCAAAAATTCCTGTTTCTGTAGTATATAATAATGTACGTAGTAACATCCTCCTTTCACTCAATTGTTTGTGTCACTAGGTCATCAGCAGATCCAAGATTTTGTTTCGTCGAATTAAATTATTTGTGCGCTTTTTGCTTGATTTCAGGTGCCGTAAACGAACCTACAGTCATTCCAAGTTTCACAATCGTGTGGAAGTATTCTCCTTCAATGACCACAGTCCTCCCGCCCTGAGCCTATTTCAGCCCTTCTGTGAAAGCGTTCATGACTGGCTTGGAAGGGATCCCAATAATGTTGTCGCCATTCACTGCAAGGCTGGCAAGGTTTGCTGATTCTACAATAGCCTGCTGTAGAAGTTAGTGCAGTGCTGGGAATAAAGGGTGGATTAGGTTTGATCATTTAACATAAGTAGCCCCACACATGGGCATTTTCGCGTTTCAATATCAGTCAACATTTCAACACCTTATTCCTTGCTGTGTGTCATAATTCTAAAGATTTGCATCGTTAATGTAAGCTACGTCATCGCCATACTTTCCAAGCAATAATAATTCAAGAAGTCTTGTAGGACAATACTGGCTTATCCCTCGTGGGGGAGGGGTGGGGGGCCGCCCCCTTTCGGCGACCTCTCCCTCCCATTCGGGGAGCCCCCCATAAATTCCGACCTCACCCCCCATAATCCCAAAAATTGCCAAGTTTTACCATTTTTACCCTAAATTTTTACTTGAAATTAGTCATTTTCTAGCGATTTTTAGCAGTTTATACACAAAAAACAAAAATCCGAAACAATTTTCTAAAAATATCCCCCAATTAGGGTGAGCCCCCCCCCGTCGATGAGCCCCCCATGAAGCCCCCCCATAAAAAATTGCCAAGGAATAAGCCAGCAATATCACCTTTGAGAGACAAAACAAAGCATAACAAAAGACCTGAGACCCGTTCTTTGAATTTGTTTACAGATCAGCCTGTGAATTGGAGTTAGTTTCTACAGGTTTCTGTTGGATTTCTTTGCTTGATTTTTTTCAGGGACGTACTGGAGTGATGATTTGTGCCTATCTGCTATACAGTGGTCAGTGTGACAGTGCAAAGGAAGCTTTGGAGTTATATGGTTTGAAGCGTACACATGATAGGAATGTAAGTAGTTTGTTTTCTTCTAAAGTTTTTGAACAGTTTCATATACAGCAGTTGGATATGTAACAGAGAATGAGAGAAGTTGTGTTTCTATAACAGCTGTGACCTGATAAGCGTACCCACGTTGGAATCCAACCCACAATTTGCGTTTGATTGGACCAACGCTCTACTGATTGAGTCACTGAGACACAATCGAATTAAAGTTAAGTTTGGATTCGAACCCAATCTGTAGTGACACTTTAAGTATGAAATCGAGTAACAAAGTGAGCAAGCAACGATTATTTAGTACAAAATGCTCGAAATAACAACTGAAGATAATTGTCTTATAGTTGTAAGCTGTTGAGTGCTTTCAATTCTTGTGTCTATTATTTTTTGAAGACTTGTGCAATGGGTTGGATAAGACAGAAGAGCTTATACTACATACGTATGTATTTGCTTTTCAGGGAGTAACTATACCAAGTCAGCGTCGCTACGTCCAGTACTATTCAGTTCTATTGAAGCACAGACTGGAGTACTCCGTCGTTCACCTCCGCATAAAGGAGTTTCACATGGAACGGATTCCTTCTTTTGAAGCTGGCGGCCTCTGTAGTAAGCAAGGATTTTGTGTCTGCCACTGTTGTTGGAAAATTTATTTCGACGCAGTTTCGTATTAGTTTTCTATTTATGCTCTTGCCAGTATCATGAGTATGTTTGCAGTGTCGTACTCTTATCATCATTATTTACTCTTATTTGCATGCAATTCTAGACGCAAGATTTGTTGTCTACATGGATGGAAAAGAGTTTTATAAATCTTCATCAGTGGAGGCCAAACGAAGTGACTCCTGCCTGAAAATCTCAATTGCAGAAGAGGATGATGTTGTTGTTCATGATGATGTTAGAATCGTGGTTTTTCATACCAACAAAATTGGAAAACGCGTTAGTTTACTTTTGCTGTAGTGTTGTTTCCCTTATTTTTGTTTGCTTGTCCCTCCTTTTCGCTGTCAGGATTCGAGATGCTGAAAACATCGTCATAATAAAATGCTTTCGTTTACTGTTTGAACCTTTTGGCAGTTTCAAATTTTAAAGATAATAATATTCCACAGATCATTTCAATTGTAGATATGCAAATAACCTTGACAGTCTAATTTTTGTGAGCATTCTCTTCAGTTTATTATGTCTTTCTTTTATTTTTAGGAAAGAATGTTTCAGTTTTTCTTCAACACCTTCTTCTACTGTCCGTTTGTCTTGGTCGGCATGCAGGCGGGTGGTCCGGGTTCTGTTCACAAGGCTCCCCTCACTGAGAACAATTCCTTTCCTTCCAAATTGCCTGAGTCTGATGCTGTCCAGGGAGTTCCCCTTCAGTTTTCCGGCTCCTCAGATCATCCAAGATCTCATGTTACTGGTAGAAGAAGAGAGGGCGAGTCTTCGCTGTCCTCCGGTTTGGCCAAGAGTCCACGGCCGTCGGCTGGAATGGCCGCGGGTCCCCCGGCGGTTCCTCATGCTGCCGTTACTGGCTCCGGTCGGTACTCTGGAAAGCTGCGCCAACCCGGGAACGTAAATGGGTACGTAAAATGATGTGTAATTAAAATTATAAGTTACTGTATAAGATTGTGCTAATATTGATTGTAAGAAATCGCTAGGTTTAAACTTAAAATTGCAACTGTATTAGCTTTATGCGGCTTCAAAAATTAAAACATCGGGCATACCATCGGATCACTCAGTCTTAGCATGGCTTCTGGGTGGTGCTAGATTTTCTGAAGGAAAATTGTTTGATCTGATCAGGCCACCATTGTGGAAAAGAGGAACGATCTCCATTCAACAATAACAATTTAAAAAGAATGAAAATTCTGAATGAACTTTAACACTTGCCTTTTGACAGTTTTAGTAGCCCCTCAAAATGCCCAGTTCGATCTTACACTTTCTGGTGATGATCATCACGTCATCGTGATTTCTAATGTAGCAAACAAAAACAACAAAAAATTCCATCTCACCCTGGAAATCCAAAAACTTGCCAACTCTATTGCCAACTTGCCTACTGGATTTTTTCGGAATGAATGGCTGAATTTTTCAAGAAATTTTCACAAACTAATCTCAGCTAATTTTTTGCGGTTTTTGCAATTTTAAATCCTTTTATAAACGTCAAAATTTGTTCATTTTTCTGCAAAATTTTATCCTCCCCGTTTTGTGTGAAGGGCGTCGATGCAATCCTCGAATAGTATTTGCCAAACATAGGCGAAGCGGATTGCTACGTGCCGAAACTTGGAGGGAGCAGGTGGCGAAATTTTACTTTTACTTTTCTAAATACTTTTAATATTATTTTCAGCTATTTAGTATAATTTGGATGTAGTAACTTATTTGTAATAATTTCGATGCATTTGGTATGGTTTCAGATCTCTGAATACGCCTGATGCTGCTGAAGTTAGTTCACCTCAACTGTCGCGTGGGCGTGAACATTTGCTGTCGTTGACCAAAGCAGAATTAGACATCAGAAGAAAAAAGTTGGGAAAATTTCCTGACGATTTTAAGGTTGGTAGATCACGTTTACGTTTACTTCGAAATTTGAATCGTAATAAACTGGTGCTTATCATAAAAAGCTACAGTGTGATCGCATGTACTCACACTAGCGTAGCCAGAAAAAAATTTCGGGGGGAATCCAACATTTCTTCGGGAGGTCTGGGGGGCGGAGCCCCCCCCGAAGCTGAGAGATTTTCCATTTCGTGACCTTCGTGGAATTTTTACAGAGCATTCGTTGAAATTACAATAATATTTAAGGCGCAGTGCTTGTTCAGGCACCCAAATGATGCAGAAGGTGGTAAAAGTAGACCGAAATAGGGTAATTGGTTCTCATCTGTTAGTGCGAAACACGTATTATAATGGTATAATACTCTTGTTTCACGCCGAAGGAGCGAAACTTTTTTGAAAAATAATCGTTGTACACATGGCAGGAAAAAATTCGTGGGAGGCAACACAATTTCGGGGGGGGGGAATTCCCCCCATTCCCCCACCCTTGGCTACGCGCCTGTGTACTCACATGTTCCGCTTCTACAAATTTCATGACTTACAACTAGTATTGTTAATTAGTATTGTATTGGAAATTAATTTACGTGTTCTTAATTTTTCTAAAAACACTATCGCTTTTGTATGGTGGTTCAGTCTGTTTATGATGGTTTTTATCTTTCTAGCAGTAATTTTTGTGAATAAGCCAGTCATCTTTCATCGTAATATATTTCATATAGCATAATGGTTCTGGGTTTTCTCTAGGCCAAAAAAGTGGGGAAGTCTGGGGGCCCATTTGTGGGGCGGAGAGACCAAAAGTGGGGAGGGGGATATAATGGCTAATTCAAAAAATACGGTAAAAAATTGCCTGTTTTCTACGTATGCTCCTATAACTAACCCAAAAAGTGTGCTCAAAAATCAAGTTTTAGTAGCAAAATAGACAATGTTATAGTGGGATTATGACCAAAAAAGGGTGGGTCACTAAAGAAAACCCTGTGGCTTTTGCAGCAAAATTCTTTAAACTATAAATCCAGTAATCGAATGTAGCGTTTCCTCCCTTGTTACTGGCTCCGGCTGCCGGCTTTCTAATCTTTTTGTAATTACACTGCCTTTTAATTCACACTCACAATGTTCCCTCTTCTAATTTTTGTTAAGCAGAAGTTACCTACAAGCAACAGCATTTTATTGAACTGAACTGACTGAACCTTTCATTCGGCGGTTGCACAGTAGACACTGTACTGACTGTACTGTACGTACATATTGTATTTCTGCATTTCAGATATCACTAATCATGCAGTGCGTTGATCCTACTCCATCCTCTGCGTCTGTTGCGGAGGACGGCGGCAGTGGGGAGACGGCCAGTCAGTCCGTTGGTCGTTCCTCCTCTTCCTGCTGCAGTCGACTCCTGGATAGCTCTGTGTCCGCTGAGGATCTCAGTCTCCCCCTTCCGCCTACCAGCAGCACTGGCTCCCTTCTCCTGGACGATCTGGACGGTGGTCTTCGTCTGCGAGCCGCGTCCAGCTTTGGACTGACCCCGGACGGCGGTGAGGATCGTGAGGGCCGGCCCGGTCCGGACCAGACTTCCTCGGACAGTGATCTGGCCGGCTCGGACTCGGGCGTGGCCGAGGGAACCACGAGCAGCAGCCTCAACACGTGTCAGACCGGCTGCTCCTCCCTTCTGACCTACGCGTCTACGGACGAGTCTTCGGAGGAAGAGGAAGAGCTCACCGAGGATGATGAGATAACCCTGATGCCGTCAACGCCTGACGCTCTGCATTCCCTGCTGGAGGAATACGGGAACCACTGTTCCATCCCGACCTCTGTGTCGGCCCAGGCGTGCTTGAATGGTGGTACGGGGAATGGCCTGCTCTGTCTCCCCCAGGGTGCCGGTCCGGTAGCTCAACTGGGGCGTCGCAAAACGGAGCCCCTCTCTGTCGAGGAAACGGCTAACGTGCATCAGTCAATAGGTAAAGCCGTCTGTCCTGAGGTCAACAACACTGATACAGCTGTCTCTTCGAATCTGCCGTTGTCCCTGGAGAAGTCACCCCTCTCCCAAAAGTCTCGTCGCCCACTCCTATTCAGAGATCTCAGAGCGAACAGTGATGTATCAGCAGCCATCATGCAATCCAATGGTACAGCCGGATCCGCCTGCCGGAATGACAGGGGGACCTGTGACAGTGGTCGGTTGGTGCATTCAAGTGCTGCCGATACAGTGATTCAGTCGACAGAACAGTTGTTGCGTAATCTCGATCTAAACATTGACTCCTTATCCCGTGAGCCCCAGCAGCCGAAACCCTGCTGTCGCTGTAGTAAGAGCGGAGGCGCCTCTCCTCGCCAAGAACTGTCCCCCATAGCCTCCTCTGAACAGCGACGTCGATTCCCTGACCTGTTAACCCCGTCTCCTGTCTCCTCCTCCTCGCTTCCGCAGTCCTCTCCCCTGGGTAGTCCTTCGTCTGTCATCCCCACTTCTTCCATTCCCAGGGCCAGCGCCAGTGTCAGTGTCGGTGGCGGTCGCTCGGCGACTCCTTCCTACTCCACCTCTTCTGGACCTAGTCTCAGCAGTGAAGGGGGGAAACGAGTCCGACGGGCCAGCGGGTCAGCAGCCACAGAGCAATCCTCCTCCTCTTCATCCTCATCCCTTATTCGGTGCCGTCTCCGAGACTTCACCCATCATCTGAGATCCCCAACGACGGCAGCCGTCAGCGCCAGCGGAACCAGTTTGGGTCAGCCGCTGTCAGCAGCCCAGCAGTCCACTGACACTCCAGCTGGTAATGACGACAGAGACGGCACTTCCCGCTTGGACTATCGGAACACTCCGCCGCCAGGGTCGACGGCCAGTCCAGCTCGGAGTAGCAGTAGTCGGGGCTTTATCGGTCTGTCGAAGTCAGCGAACAGTCGTATTCTGACCAAGGCCTATCCTTTCTGTAGGCCGTCCATTGGAAAGTCCTGAAAGTTAACTCTGCCCGACCTGGCTGAAATATCCAAATAGTAGATAGAAAGGTGGGTGAATGAAAGGATTTACTTACATGCGTGGTCCGTCTCCATCAGTCCCAGACGTGTACAAAATCTGTTCCGGGGGAAATTGAATCATTTTTTGAGCCAAAGACTGTCCTGTGTTCCTTCCTACTTTCTTTTCTCATCACATTCTCTGTTCTCTCACAAAGGTTTAGTGTACAAAGGACTGCTCTTTTCCAAATAAGTTAAGACCACAATCCTAGATTTGAGACTGCGGTTTCATCAAATGGATAGCATTTTTCCGTGACGAAGAACAATCTGTTATAATTATACTGTCTGTTCTGCAAGATATATATACATACTCCCAAGTACATGCGCCCAAGTATTGAATTCCTTAGAAATTTGCAGCTAGATTTCTGCTCTTGAGAAGATATAAGATCTTGCAGGATATTTAACAAAAATAGAAAAAAGAAATATAATGCATTCAATGGTAGGCCAAGAGGAGGATCAACCTTACACATTTCATTGAGTGTTTCCGACGTTCTGATGAAGCATAAAGTTAATGAGGTGGGGAACGGTTTTTGTAAGTGTTCAAGGTAGGAGCTCTTCTCTACCCCGAGCCTCTAATTTCTTGCGAACCTATTTAATATTGTGTATGTACTTATGTATGTATGTATGGATGGAACGGCTAGTTTTGCTCTATACAGCTTGTATGTACGTGTGTATGTATGTAATTTGTATCGGTTGATGTTGAAAGCATGACATAGCCTGTTTTGCGTTATACGGGTGTCATAATCTTGTCATCAACGTAAATATAATTAGTTCTATGTGTTAGATGCAAATCATTAGCAGACTGCGTTTTTTCTATTGCGCTGGAAGTGTAAGAGGTGGGAAGAAAAAACAGTTGTCTAATTTTGTTGGACTATCGTTCTTGATGCTTTGACTTTGGCTTCTTGATAGTTTTACAGCATTGCGGCTTGCAACCGTACGTATCAGCAAAAAGATTCTGAGGTCTGATTTCAAATTAAAGTCTGACCTGTTTTCGGTTTCGGTAGATAGATCTAAGACGATATACATATTTTCGTAGTCCGCCAGTTTCAGTACTCAGTTTCTTACTAACGATAATGCTGTTGTGGTACTTGGTAAAATACGGTAATAATATGTGGAAATATTAAGCACCCAGTTTTTGTTCAGGGCTTGGTTGTACGTACTTTTATATTTTTATTATTTGAATAATCGAATCAATTGAACTTTATCTCCCCTCAATAAATTTTGGTCAACTTCAATGGCTTATTGCAAGAGGTCAGTCAAACTTCCAGAGCATGATTTATACATCGTTGGAAAGTTCATGATGTGCTCTATTTAATAGTGTAACAGTTTGTTGTTGCTTGCGGCACTAGCAAAAATGGCGAAAGGCGATGATTTTGGTAGCTTTACTTTTAATAGCAGCAAGCAACATCAAACTGCTTTACATCATTAAATACAGCACATCTCGAGCTTTCCAATGATGTAAAAAATTATGCTCTAAGGTTTGGTTTATCTCTTGCAATAAGTCATTGAAGTTGACCAACTTCTATTGAGGGGATAAAGTTCAGTTGATCCGAATGATCTCAAAATGAAATTGTTAAAAGCATTTTTTCACAATTCATAAAAGTGTAAACCTGTCAACTGCGATAGTCCAGTGTTGTGATATTTTCTAGTGTTACGTATAGTTTGTGGACGTATTTTAATGTTACGAGTACATTCTAAATGTTCTAGCTTTGTACAGTTTTTTCATTAATTGACAGTAATTTTTGGCAGCGGTGATGTGTTTAATGTTTATGTTTTGTACATTGTTTAGGACTCTGTGTTAGCGAATTATTTTGTATAGACATTACAGATTAAAATCAGGCGTTCATGTCCTGTTAGCTTTAGGATGCATCATAAATAGCATTCTTTCCTTAAGGGTGAGGTAACCGGGTACCAGATTTTATAGTAACCGATTTTGCTCGTTTTCAATTATGCTATGCCTATCCCCATACGTCAGGTGTCCAAAAAAAGAAATTTTTAGAGTCCAGGTTCAGTGCAGTTAAGAGATATTGCAGTTCAAATCCCTACAATTTAGTGTTTACGCCAGTATGCCTACTTGAGGGCTTTTAAGTCGCGTACACACAGGATGAAGGATGACGGATGACGAGAGTATGGTATGACAACTACATGAATTTAAGAGGGGGGGCTACGAATTTCACTAAAAGTTCGATGTTGGAAAAGCTAAAAGTTTGAAATACTGTCGGTCCGAAGCTCGACATGACATATGCACAAACTTCGACTCGCCCTGATCGCTTATGCGCAAGGTACGGTACCCAAATTTCCCAGAAATAGTTCTGACATATATATATAGCGCTTTGATATCGTGTAAAATAATCCTTAGATCAATGTATACTTTTCTGTGAGATACAATCAAACTGCGAAAAATTGGGCGTTGTAGCCTGTGCTGTTGGTCTATACGGGTGAAGGTTAACTAACGTCTAATGCTGTGGTTTACCAAATGAACCCTACTTTGCTCCAATTAATACTCCAAGTAGCTGTCTTAACTTTTTTTAAAAATGACGTGATTTCGTTAATCCCTTCGTTCGCAGTACTAAAGACTGACCAAAAATTCTTGGAACCGATATAAATTAGTATATATATATGAAGTTTTGTCCAATTTGGACCAAAATTGCTTGATTAATGGTCGTATCCGGTGCGAAAAAAACCGGAAAAATCGGTTTTTCCGTTCTGGTGTTCCGAAACGCGGATAAAAAATGTTAGTTCTTAGCACAGTGAATATTCGGTAGGCTACTTTCATTTTAACGGTGTCGAAGTAATCGAGTATCAGGTCGATTTCCGGTTTTGAAATTTGAGATTTCACGGGCTATTATCTCAGTATCCGCTTGGTCTGGAAGTCAAATTATTTCATTAAAATGATATTTCGTCTATCCCTAACAAGCATCAACCTCAATTTACTTCACATCTGCTGTAACTTTTGAATTACGGAGATTTAAAAATGGTTTAGAAATAACTTATATTGCATGCGATAAGCTAAGCGTATAGAATCAAATCTCATGTCCGGTTTAACAATTAGACAAAACCAGCAAAACCAGCCCACTTTTAAAACGCTATCATTCAAAAATTATAGCAGATATGAAGTATGTTGAGGTTGATGCTTGTTAAGGATAGACGAAATCTCATTTTAATGAAATAATTTTGCTTCCGGACCAACCGGATACTGAGATGATAGCCCATGAAATGACAAATTTCAAAGGTAAGAACCGGAAATCAACCGGATATTCAATTACTTTGACACCGGTAAAATGAAAGTAGCCTACCAAATATTCATTCTGCCAAAAACTAACATTTTTATCCGCGATTCCGAGCAGCAGACCGGAAAACCCGATTTATCCGGGTTTTTTCGCACCGATACGATCATAAATCACGCAATTTTGGTCCAAATTGGACAAAACTTCCTGTATAGACTAATTTCGAACCGCTGAATCCAAAAATTCAATCGGCGAAACTGTACGACCTCCCCATCTTGCTGTACAGGTTTTGTGACCTAGACATCCGGTTACCGGACATGGACCGGATGTGACCGGATTTTCGGAGATGTCTTGGGCCAAGGACCAATGTGCTAGAGTATGAATTAAATAGCATTTTCTTTCCGAATTTGAAGCGTTTTTATAGATTTGGCATCCGGTAACCGGATATAGACCGGAAATGATGGTTTTACCGGATTCTTCTCCTCCTGAGGTTTCTAAAAATATATACTTTGTATAGACTAACTTCAAAGTTTAACTCAGGACTAGCGCTCACAGTTCGGTTCCAAGAATTTTTGGTCAGACTTTAGATTACATTATCGATATTGTCGCTGTTATTTGGTGCCATTTCGAAGATGTGAGCCAATTACTCCAAAGTACTGTGGCTGAATCGGCTGAAACTTTGTGCATTACAGGCCAGTGAGTGTACCAAGATGTGCAGAAAGCTAAGTCACTAAACCTGGCTCCAAAGCTTAGAAATGCTAAATTGATTTCCCGAAGTATATGGATGGCGATCGCTCCAAAAAGTTTTGAGACAGTTGTAAGCGCGTTCTGCACGAAGAAAGCATCATATCGAAAAACGGATTTCATATTCGGATTCAGCAGGTCAAATAACCCCTTAAAGCACCTTTTCGGCAAAAATGAGACAACAAAGACTTTGACAACAAATTTTTTTACCTCATTTTTACTGCGCTTAGCTAGCTTTTCAGGCCTAAAAATAAGGGTTATTTCTTAACAAAAAGTTTGCTAGCACACTAACCAGAAAACCAAAGCCCTTGAAACTCACAGCCAGTTTGCCCCTATTAGAGCCTAATATTTGATAAAAAGCCGGGGTATACTAGGGGCTGCCAATTTTATTAGATCGAAAACGGCGCACGGTCACATCGCAATTTTTTTCCAAGTTTCAAACTTTGAGCTGTTATAGTTGAAGAAGAAAGCAACGCTCGAAAGCCGGAATACTTTTATTATTTATTATTTAGCACTAATAACAATTAACATTTATGGCTGAAAGTTGGTCAAACCATTAATCCACCAGAGCTGAAAATACCTTTTTGAAAAATCCCATTTTTCGTACCAAAATTTGTATTTTGGCGTCCTGTCAAAAACGGTGTATATGAGATATATTGTTGTCCACCCTAAACTTTTTTACTTTGATATATTGGCTAACGTTGTGGGGAAAAGTAACTCTCTCCGACGATGTCGTGCCAACTGCCAACCCGTTCGTAGCCCCCCCTCAAACCCTCTTCCTGCAGGTATTTACTACTGCATAAATTACAATGACAAGCCGAGCAAAGAGGGAGAAACAGCGTTTGAACGATTTGGACAAGGTTGGCTTACTTTGCTGGGCTTTTTTTAGTGGGGGTGGGCGTCCCCCGCTCGACCCTTCCCCCCCCCACTCGGCCCCACCCTCACTTTTTTTTGGGCTTCCCCACCCCACTCACTATAAGGTGCTCAGAAAATGCCAAATTTTAAGGATTTTTGATCAAAATTTTCAAAAATTTACTGAATTTTTGCCAATTTTAGACCACTTTGGATCCCCCCACTTTTTTCGCCTAGAAAAAGCCCAGCTTTGAACTTGCTTCATTAGATAATCTGTTATTATGCATAGGATACATATAGCTTACTTTTATCTTTACTGTTGTCGACAGAGTTGGAAGTGGGTCGCGGGTACCCGCGGGTCACCTTTGGCTGCGGTGGGTACCCGCGGGTCGCGGGTACCCGCGGGTCACAATTGTCCAAAGTGGGTACCCGTGGGTCAAGCGCGGGTCAAAACAGCCAAAAGTAAACAAGTAGGCCCCAAAAGGGGCAATATTCCTTTGTGGACCTTTTATTATTCAGTTAGAAAATTTTCTTTGTTCCAATCTAATATAAACATTAGAAGTTTCTGGTGTCATTTATTATTTACCTTGACCTCTTTTCCATCATTTCTTTCTGCTTCGTACTACAATTATCCTACAAAATAGCCTACCGAGCGTTCTTAACCTGTAACCTGTAACGTAACATAATTTGTAACCTGTAACCTGTAACCTGTCTGTAACACAGCACAGACTTCCATTCCCTCAGTATTAAATTAACACACAAAAGATCGCAAATCACTGAAAACATCACTTGGTTTAGCAGTAAATCATTAAGAACCAAATACATGTAAATTAGACAAACAAGTCATTTCTTTTCGGTACTAACTTTTGAAAAGTTGTCATTATTGTACTTAGTTTTATCTTGCCTATACCGCATAAAGATCAGAAATCAATGAGAACGACTTCGTATAAAATGCCTGCCAAACCGAACTTGTGAAGTCCAGCGCAAGCCTAGTAATTACCTAATGCACCCTAGTGTTGCTGCCAAGCAACACTGGTGCTCAAAAATATGCAACCTTGTGGATTGCTGACAGCCGAAGACTGCGAGGAGGCTGTCAGTTCTGCTGCTTAAATAGTTTATAAACCTAATTTGCATAATCTGAACACAAAAAAAAATCAGACCTAAGCTAGCCCTGTGCTGAAGATAGGGCTTCTAAATAGAGAAATGACTCATAGCACACTGGACATACTAAATTCCGTTTTATACATTCCTGCTCCAGCAGGAATAAAAATATCAGTAGGTATTTGTTAATGCAGTCCTGGAATAGTGTTTTTGCCGAAATTAAATTTCGGACTGATGTTAACTGCTATATTTGTTTGTAATGGTGTGAGTCACTTCACATTATATTTGTGTACTTCCATGATTTGTCGTTTGTCCTGAATAAATGCAAACGGAATATAAAAGCTGCAATGATGTGCACAAAACTGGTGCTAGCATTTAGCACATTCCCAAATCAAAATCAGTAGACATTTTCTTTAGGTTGTTTGTAGGGAGAGCGACGGTCTCAACAGGATTCAAAAAAGTGCTTGACTGAAAACTTGTTTGACTAGTTTGGCAAGTTTAAATTGATACCAAAGCTGAGACATCCAAATGCCAAGATTAACCATAGTTGTTTGTTTGAAGCTCTGTATCGGTTTTAAAGTCTAATACCAAATTCCATACTTTGCCAAGTAAAACTCACCAAGCAAAGCTTTTTAATAGATCGTTTCTGTAAAGCCTTTTAATAGATTCTTAAAAGGTCAAATTCTAGAAATAAATTGCAATATTAACAAATAATTGATATTAATTTAAATAAATTTAAGCAAAGTAATTTTAGTTTATTTCAATGTAGAAGTATCCAGTCTCTTTACTGTAGTTCCTTTAAGTATTGAATGATATAATGCAAAGATTCAAAGATTCCTGTTGAATTTGCATGAACTGGCATTGGATTCTCGGGGTTCTGGGGTGCTTAATTTTTTGTAGAGATTTATCTGTAACTATGTGTAGTTACATTTTTGATCCTATGTGAGTTCCTAGGGTTTTCTGGGGGTTCTTTATTTTTTTCTGGAGATTTGATTCTGTACTATCTAGTTTTCAGTGTTTTAGTTTTTGTGGTTCTACTTTTACTTTGACATGGTCCCATCGCTATCGCATGAACTTAGAATGGTTGTTATTTTTTTGAAAAACAGTTCAAGTCGTTCCCGCATTAAAACAATCATTATAATAGGCTATACGCTATCATTCTATACGCTATAGTAGAGAAAGCAAAACACTTCCACAAGCAAAATGTCAAGCTCAGCGAGGGTCGTTCACATAGTCAGCATAGTCAAGCTGGATTTAAAGAAATCAGTGTTTCAAGTGTTGTATGTTAACCTGCTGCCTTAGTTTAATTTTTATTTAGCTTTAATTTTTGCCAATTACGTGTTGTGATGTCCGAGCCGAGCGCATCCGCGCCATCCATCTACGTCTGAACAAGGTCCGGAATCCCGCCCTGCCAAAGTTAGCAGACCAAGCTCTGCGGATGTTGATCCGTTTCTCAGCTTTAGGAGCAAGCCTAAGCAGCCTGCGTCAGAAACTGCTCAGTTTGAAGAGGTAATTTTATTAGTCATTCGTGTAGCTCGTAATTGCACTGTGTTAAGTAGTACTTTTTTGAGCCGTGGTCGGATAGTGTTAGTTAAGGCTAGGCAAGCAGTTCTGTATGAAAAAATTGATCGAGGAAAAGCGGGAAACTTTTTGCTTCTTTATATAGAAATCTGTTTTCTTTTCGTGGTTTTCCTTTTCCATCTATGATTTCTTTCTAGAAACTCCAGAAAATTTGAAAGTATTTATTTATTTTCACAGGAATACCAGAGATATTTGGGTTCAGATTTCGAAGAAATAGATACTAATCCTTTGATTTTTTGGATGCAACAGCGACCATCATTCCCGATTTTAGCAAAAGTGTCACGTCGAATTTTTGCTGCTTCTGCTTCGTCTGCGCCTTCAGAAAGAGACTTTTCTACCCTAACTGCTACTGTTACTGAGAAACGATCCAGGCTTGGTCCCGACTCTATTGAAGCTATTGAATTGGTACGATCTGCTTGTAAGCTAGGTTTGATCACAGGTTTCCATTGCGTTTCTAGCGAATGAGGGATTGAATCGGATGTTTTAGCCTTTTGTGCCTATATCCTATAATGAAAAGTTTTGTTCTTTGTTACGTTTTACTTGCGCTTTGCTGTTTTTGCGGAACTACATGTAAATTTGTTGTTGTAATGGAAATATCTTGTACGGTGGTTTTTGTTACCAGAAGTGTGTTGTTTTATTGAATGTTTTGTAATGGAAGTACTTTGTCTTACTGGCAATGAAAGTGTGTAATTTTGCAATGAAAGGGTCTTGTCGAATTACGTATTATAAAATGTAGAGTAATGTAATGAATGTAAATAAAAATGTGATTTCTTTTTGCTTTTTATAGTGTTTTAATGACCAATTTGTGTATCAAAAGTCATCCTAGATCTTAGTTTGCAAAAAGAAGAAGTGGGTCATGCGGGTCGCGAAAATCGCAGCGGGTCGCGGGTCGCGGGTCGTGGGTCGCGGGTCGCGGGTCCGCGGGTCGCGGGTACCCGCGGGTCGCAAAATATCGACCCACTTCCAACTCTGGTTGTCGAGCAGACTGTTTCGATAAATAATAATGAGCTACAGAATACTGGGTATTTAAAGAGCGACAGCGCCTCTAGAAGAGAATCTTGAAAAATTTTTCAGCAAAACATGCTCAGAATTGAGACATACTGGAAATAAAGTTTAATTTATTTAACAAGTTTCTTCTTTCTTTCAAGTAAATAGTTTCTAAAACTTTAAATGCAGTTATCCTATATCCTGTATCCTGAAAACACCTTTTATCAGCCAATTTTTGAGAACATATATACCCAAAGGCAGCAAATTTCCGACTGAATCCCAACGGGTTCTAAATCTTTTCATGAACTCAAATATGTTGAAGAACTTTAAAGCCTTCATTCGGCGCTTTATCGTTCACGTCCGAACGAAAGTGCCCGCCCGCCTGTCTCCAACTTACCAATTGAAATTTAAACATTTTAAGAATTCGTTAAAATTAATTAAAATTAATTTATAAAATTGTGTTTTGCAATACACAAGCTTAACACAATTTGAAAAAGAAAAGCATGAAAACAAAAAATCTCAAAATTTTAGAATAATGGTTTCGATACTTTTCCTTAACACAATAAAACAATACCAGATTTTTTAAGCATAATATAAGTTAATTTTTAAAGAACAAAGCAGAAGGGATAATAAACACCTATGCGCGAAACCAGTGCAGTGAATGATTAGTTCAGACTTGCGCTCGGACCGGTTCCGATTTTTGAACCCGGTTCCGGTTCCGGTTCCAGAGCACCGGTTCCAGTTCCGGTTCTAGCTTCCGGTTCCGGTTCCAATTGAGATTTTTATAAAAAGGCTTATAATCCAATCTTTTAATTTTTTATATAAATTTGACCAAAACCTTATTTGCCAACGTCGTTATATGCTAAACGTTATTAATTTACATGTAAAAAAGCAATTAATTTTTACACCAGTTTTAATAGTGTTAAAATGTGTTGAAAGTGTAATGAATTGAATACATATGTAAAAAATTTCAATCCTAAACTCATTTCATGTGTTCACGTTCTATTACATGTGTACCATGGTAATAGTTTGTTCAACTGTCAAAAAGTATAGGGTTTAGACATTCACTGGGCATGCCACTGCCTATTTTACTTGACAATTGACCAAGATCAACAAAGTGTCTGAAACCTATCAGACTATATGAGTGAAAATTTAAAATCTCAAGGCAGAAGAGACATCTTCCAAAATATTCTGTCACTTGCGAAACGGTTTAAAATCAATCACATGTTTCTGGTCTTGATGTTTTCTCCTATTCTTCAGCCATCCTTCGCTGCATTCTTATAATGGCTGGGCTATTAATCAGAACTAGCTCAAAAGCAAGCTTTCTCTTCACATTGCTGCATGTCAGCTGTAAGAAACAAAACTTTTGGAACATATGTAGAGCAGATCACCACCGGTTTTGATTAAAATAAATCAGAAAGACTGGTTTAGCACATATACGTAATTTACGTTAAGAAACAGTTTTTCTAAAAATTCTACGTACAAATCATATACTCCCCATCTTAAAGCATGGAAGAGCATTTATGTAAAAGTCTATAATTTATGAGGAGTTTGCGTGCAAAACGGAGGGACGAGTAAACATGAGAGACCTGCTGCGCTGAGGCGCAGCAGGAAAAGTGGAAAAATGTAAAAGTTTCGAAAAAGTGAAGAATTCATATGTCTGTTTGTCTACGACTGTCTAAGAGAAGATTGCGAAAATCTGTATGCACCCATTCTAATATTCAGTGAATTAATTTTCATTAAATACATAAGTATATGATTTTTCTTTTTTCAGTGTAAGTGTTTCGAACTTGTAATCAAATTCAAAACAAAATCAATCAACAAAATCAATCGTCTACAATATAGACAAGTACAATATATATATATAATTATGTTCCAACATATACAAACATTGTAAAAGACACGAAAAAATAACAGAAAACAGAAAACAAATAAACAATCTATGTTAGTGCGTGCTTGCGACCTCTACCAGACTTGATTCTCATACCCGCGGCTCATCAGTGGAGGAGTATGGAATTAAGCTTTTAGATCTTTTATTCCCCAATTAAGAAATCATAGAAAAATAGTTTCGCCGCCGGTCGCCTCAAGTAGTGATAGTTAAACAAATACAAACAGGAATATATAGACTTTGTGACATCAATATCCGCAGGAGATAATTTAAAGGTAAATGTCAATTTTTAAGAATACATTTTACGAAAGTACTTTCCAAGTAGCTAAAGGGTCTATGTTGATATCCTTATTAAAATTTGGATGTTTGACAGCCTTTAGAAAATATAATTTTAAAAGTCTATTTGTATAGTTTTTATAAATTAACTTTTGTTTTAACATGTTAATGTTAAAAATAAAGTTGACTTTATTCGAACAAATTAGAGATATTCTAATAATCTCATTTAAAAATACATTATAACAACTTTTCGTACATATGTTACTTTCTACGCTTGGAAAAGAATGTGCTTTAAAAGAAAACTGCTTTCTTTTATCGTAAAGTGTAGTAATAAAAACTTTATTTTTAATTTTGATATTGATATCCAACACATCTGCTTCATTTGGTGTAACGTTTACCAAATTAAGCACAAGATCGATAGGATAAATATACATCCAATTATTTAGAAAATAACTGTTATCGTTAATTACTGTTATATCATCTATGTATCTAAATACATACATTAATTTATTTAGAGAAGTAAAATCACGTTCTGAAATTAAACTTTTAACATATTTGAACTCATACCAGAAAAGTACTAAATTTGCTAACGCTGGTCCACTACTTGTACCCATAGGTATTCCAATTATTTGTCGGAATACCTTCCCTCCTACAGAGAAAAAACAATTTTCAAAGCA
>JASAND010001622.1:0-10254 GCA_030248195.1 Trissonchulus latispiculum
TTATTCTTGTATATATATAGAAGAAGTAAAAATACTCCTCTGGACTCTGGAGCATGAACAAATAATATGGGTGATGGCGAGGGTGCAAAATTAAGAGAGGACTAGTCTATAAAATGCTTAATATGGGGCCAGGTTGAAAAATTGAAGTGGACTAGGTTGTGAGCGAATTAATATGGGCACAGCTTCGGCGAACAACCCATATTCGCGGTTTATAGACGTAAACCTTATGCATATCCATCCACGCTACATTTAGTTTATGGTGCATAAATAATCTACTGCTATGTATGTATCCGAGCTTTAACCGAACATTGCACTTTTATTTTAGCAAACTTTTTGTCCAGAAACAAATTGTACCAACCAGAGCATTTTATGCATTTATACGGAAAATTAATATTTCAAGAATAATTTTAGAACTTTGATCTTCTTATACCAACAGCTTTATCACGATATCCTTGGATCCAAGAGTTTATAATACCAAGAGTAAGACACTCAGCTCTCCCTAATAGAATAAGCTTGCGAGATGCTCGAAGCATTAAAGCCGAAATCTCGGGGGCTTCTCAGCGTGTAAGCATACAACGCTTACATTTTTCAAAAACGGTTTTGCCAGATTAAATACTATATAACTTGAGCTAGAAAAATCGTACAGCAATAATTTTTATATCATTATGTTGCGTAGAACGAGATCTATTTAACGATATAAAAATTATGTAGTTAGGTTCAGGCAATCTCATACAAATCCGGTAACAACGTAAGGCATTTTGAAGAAATGGTGAAATTCCCAGAATCCTCACGGAAAGGATGTTTTAGTGCCGGTTTTGTAAGAGATTGCCGGAAGCTAACTGCATAATTTCTATATCGTTAAAAAGATCTCGTTCTACGCAACATAATGATATAAAATTATTGCTGTACGATTTTTCTAGCTCAAGTTATAGTATTTAATCTGGCAACAACGCCCGTTTTTAACATATGTCAGCATTGTATGTTTACATGCTGAGAAGCCCCCCGAGATTTCGGCCTTAATGTTTCGAGCATTCTTGCAAGCTTATTCCATTAGGAAGAGCGAGTGTCTTACTCTTGGTATTATAAACTCTTGTTGGATCCCTTCTCGTTGCTTGCTGCAGTTCAACACGACCAAATGTTGATCATTTACGTATATATTCCTAGCTAGTCTGACAGTGTATGCAAACAACTACATTCAATGAGTATTCAACTTCTTAATTTTTTTATTATTAACTGACACTGATAGGTCTGTATGCAACAGAAGCTAAGACGAAGTGTGATATCCCACGAATATGGGTTGTTCGGGGAAGCTGTGCCCATATTAATTCGTTCACAACTTAGTCCTCTTCTATTTTTGAACCTGGCCCCATATTAAGCATTTTAAAGACTAGTCCTCAGGGTATTTTTTAGGGATTTTTTTCCGGGGGGGGGGGCTTCCCGGGGGGGGGCCGGGCCCGGGGGGGGGGGAAGAAAATTCCGGGGGGGGGGAGATTTTTTGGTAAAAATGAGCCAAAAATTTCTATTTTTTGGCGTATTTTGCACGTAGAAACGCAAAAAGTTCTCAAAAATGCCAGGATTTAAGCCAAAAATAGCTATTTTAGGTAAAAATCTCCGGCGAAGCCGGAAAATTTTTGAAAATTTGACCATTTTTGGAAAAATGTAGACCTCATTAAGGGGGAAGACCAAAATTCCGGGGGGGGGGCGATTTCGGGGGGGAGGCATTTTCGGGGGGGAAGTCAATTTCGGGGGGGCCCCCCCTGTAAAAAATACCCTGGTCCTCATTTTTGCAACCTCACCATCACCCATATTACTTTTTTCATGCACCAGAGGAGCATTTTTATTTCTTGTCCTTCAGTCATTTTAAAGGGTCCCTTTCCAGCAATCCGGCAATTGATATAAGGAGCATAATAATCAGTGATTTAGGCAAAAAGTGATTTGATACCAAACTTTACCACATTTGAAGACTTTCTTGTTAACCCCCACCGCACTCACTGGGGGTGGGGCCACTTTTTGAGGGTGGTATAATGACAGAAGTTGTTCGCCTCGCCAAGGGCTTTAATTTGATACCGAACGTGACCACTTGTGAAGACTTTCATGTTTGACCCCCACCGGGCCCATTAGGGGTGGGGCCCCACCCACAGCACGGTGGGGCCACTTTGTGTGTGTGGTATAATGACAAAAGATGTTCGCCTCGCCAAGGGCTTTCATTTGAGGTTGCTGCGGGTCAGGGGTCAAACCCACCGATGTCGGCGGTATGGTCATCGTTTTCAGCGACCCCGATTTACTATATATGGGTACTATCCCAAGGCCGAAAAATGCCATTTTAGTGACTTTTAGGCCATTTCTAGTAAAAATGGGACTTAGAAACTATTCGCCAAAAGAGGCCAAAAATGCAAAGTTTGAGCCCATTTCCCCATCTCCTGAAAGCTAGGGAGCAAAATTAAAAAATCCCCCTAGTTACTTTATGCACCCCTACTGGTAATTTTCAACAAAAGGTACTAGACCTCTCCAGCTTCTACCCAGTTCTAGAAAAGTGTGACCAAAATTTTGCCAAAATAGAGAAAGTCCGACCTTGGGATCTTGGCACAGAGCCAAAATTGGCCAGATGCCAAAATGACCAAAAAGGTAGCATGGGGGGATCCTGTCGACCAACATTAGTATGGGCCCAAAATGCTCACATCGTTCCAACACTTCGCCGTAAAATGCGTTTCTAAAAAGCGTTATTAACCTAGAAAGAAAAAACAAACGAAAAACGAAGTTTCGAATTCGAACCAAAAGTATGGTGGTACTTGTAGTACTACTCGAGTTGTTCACGATGATAACCTTTTTACCACTCCCGGATCTCTAATTAGCTGGCACCAGGCTCCAGGGGCACCGCAGACGCCTTTACACCCATATTATAATGGGTAAACAACAAATGCAAGTACATATATACGTATATAGGTAAAATTTGAAATTCCATGGCAATGCAATAAATAGCTTCCCTTGGTCATCGATGTTTTTGACCCTGCTGAGTCTTGAGAAGAGAAAAATTGCTGAACTGCATGGTAAAATGAGATCGCTGCGCGGTTGTCAACATTAGATCAGAGATCAGTGCGTAAAACAGAATTTTGTGACGTTAATTACAAACATAAGAAGGAGTATTTGCAAAATCCTTGGCTCCGCCTCCTCCCCTCCCCCTTTCGTAACAAACCAATATAATTCAAATTTCAACATTCCCTGCCCAGGTATGTATATACCGAATCATCCACAAAAGAAACCAACCTGGAGATCTCTTCAGGGAAGAATGATTTGGTTTCTGCCTTGCAGTCGACCTGGACCTTTGGTTTCCCTCCATCAATGATCACCTTGAACGGCCAATGCTTCATATCGGACTGAACTGACTGATCATCGAACTTTCTGCCCATCAATGGCTTTGGCATCTGAAAAGACAATTTTTAATGTCGACTATTTTTTCTACAACTTCGAATAATATGTACTTAAAAATTAAAACACAGGACCGCGTTGCCAAAGATTCTCTTAAGGTAGGAGTGCTGATAAATCCGAATTTGTCTCGTAACAGCGTTTTTTTTCAAAATCGAATTTCATCAAATTTTCATCATTTTTATTTTCTGAACGTCATTTTTATTTGTCCAACGTCAAAAATAATTTTTTCAGAAATACAGTTTTGTTTTGATTTTAGGCTATGTATATTCGTAATTTTGGTTGAAATTTTACCTTGTTGGCGTGTCCTGCTGCATATTTCCTCGACCCAAGAGTATTCAAACTTCCTACAAATATATGTACGTATATCAGGTGTCTATGTGCCATGACTTTGAGTGTATTATTATATTCCAGGAAAACTGGGTTAGGGCACCCGTAGCTTTTTTCTACGGGTATGTGAGCGGAGGGGTGTGGACCCCCCACCAGGATTTGAGAAATTCCTCCCCCCAGAACCCAAAAGTGGCTGCCCCCACAATTTTTGGACCCAAACATACATAAAGCTAGATTTGGCTGTAAATAGTCATTTTTGAAAATTTCTTTTCAAATTCTAATTTTGAATCGCTCTTAAGATGTAAAACGCATAAAGCGTTAAAAACAAGCCTTTGTTTTGAAGTAAAAGGGACAAACTAAAGTCTGACCAAAAAATCTTGGAACCGAACTGTGAGCGTCTTTCCTGAGTTAACCTTTGAAGTTAGTTATTTTTGAACCTAGCCCCATATTAAGCATTTTAAAGACTTTAGTCCTCTCTTAATTTTGCAACCTCACCATCACCCATATTACTTTTTTCATGCTCCAGAGGAGCATTTTTGTTTCTTGTTGAGTAATCGTAAACAAAATAGGCAACACACGCAGCTGCTGTAAATCTAGAGCAAACAAAATATTGTACAAAATCAAGCAATAAATGTTACCTCACTAAACTGATCCGCCAACGCTCGCATGACAGCATACATTACACTGTTTCTCTGCAAAGACAACTGACCAGAGAATTGACTGTTCTTAATTTCTATAAACAAAACAGACGGTTTCATTCAGTGTGACCAAGAGTACATAATGATAAGAGTGTGACAAGCGTCACATTCTATGCAATGAAGGCAAAAACTATGCGATGCGCTCTAACGGCTTACCCCCCCCCACAAATTGCCCCCCTCTCACACCGCCCCTATATGGGTACGTGGTCCAAACGGGGGTCGCTCACTGCTTTGTTTAATTACACGCTGAAATTAACAGGGGCCCAATTTGGGGAGGGGGTGCAAGCGTGTATGCTTAACAACACAGAGATGTACAAAATATACTAAGCGAGTGAGCGACCCCCGTTTGGAACTATGTACCCATATAGGGGCGGTGTGAGAGGGGGTCAATTTGTGGGGGGGGGGGGGGGGGTAAGCCGTTAGCGCGCATTGCATAGTTTTTGCCTTCATTGCATAGAGTGTGACGCTTGTCAAACTATTATCATTATGTACTCTTGGTGTGACAGAGTATAAGTAGAACAAGGACATTATAGCGGCAAATTTACTGTTTTTATGGGATAAAACGTGGGAGAGAGGAAGTGGGGGGTTAGACGCCCCCCCCCAGTGGGAGGTTCCAAAGTGGTCTACATTTGCCAAAAATGCAGTAAATATAGCCTGTTATCTTCACATATATATACTGCTATAACTACGATAAAAAGTGCTCCAAAATTGAGCTTGAGTACCAAAATAGACAATTTTTGAACAAACAATTTGGAAAGTTTTGACTAAAATCATTAAAATTTGGCATTTTCTGGGCACCTTATAGTGAGTGAGTTGGGGAGCCCAAAAAGTGGGGATGGACCCGAGTGGGGGAGAGGCCCAGCGGGGCAGGGGTGTATCCAGGGGTCCGGACCCTCCCTTTTCGGAAAACTTTGCGAATTTTTAGCTATTTTTTGCCCAATTTGGCCATTTTTGAGGAAAAATTAGGCTCGGACCACCCCTTTTCGGGTTGGACCCCTCCTTTTTAAAATCCTGGATACGCCCCTGGAGCGGGGTGGGGGGGAATGCCCCCGCCCCCTTCCCACAACAAAACCCAGATTTACCAGTAATACTCTAAACACAGGCAACTGCCAGAGATAAGCGCGCAAGCTGATGCACGTCAGACTCGGAGACAACCAACTGTGACATAATAACAATTTCAAAAGAAAAATGACAGAAAAAACGAATGGAAGATATGTCAGTACGTACATCCCCTGCGCCCCCAAAAATTTGAGGGGAGAATCGAACCCACAATATTCGGTTGAATAGACCAACATTTTACTGATTGCGCAACCAGGACAAAACTGAGCCAAGCATGAGTTCAACCCTAGCTGTACTGACGTGTTAGGGGATGCTTTTGCGCCAGACCACACACACACAGCCGGGATGTCGGAAAGAGCAATCGCTTCATACCGTAGAGGGCAAAACAAATGAAGAAAGAACTCCTACGTCGAAACTTACGTACCATCGTCAAAATTAAACAGGCTCAGATCCACCACTTTACTGGCAATATCAAAACGCCTTGAGACTACAAGTTCGACCAAGTCATTAGCTTCCTCAGACAACAAGACAAATGGAGGCGATATTCGTATCACAAAGATATGCATCTGAAGAGACCAGTAAAATGGCACCAATACAGTAGAAAAAGGATAGTAGAAAATGCTGCCTGGCCTAAAACTCCCCCAATTTTCGGGCAAATCAGCCAAAACTCTGACAGATGACTCAGTTTTTGACGGCCGTTCTTTTGATGTGCCACATGCCCCGGGCCCCCCCCCCTCACAGCTGTCAGGCCAGGTGGGGAGGGGGGGGGTCGCCCGCCCACCTTCGAAAACGAATTTTGCGATTGCCCAGCCGGGACGGGTGCCCTCAACGAGTTAAAAGCGCTTTTAGCTCATTCTGGGCTCGCAGGACCCACCCCGGGCCAAAAAGGCTCAATTTCCCCCCCCCCCTCGAATTAATTTAAAAATGGCAAAAACTCCCCCAATTTTAGGACAAATCGGCCCAAACTCTCCCAGTCGACTCAGTTTTTGACGGCCGTTCTTTTGATGTGCCACATGCCCCGGGGCCCCCCTCACAGCTGTCAGGCCAGGGGGGGGGGGTCGCCCGCCCACCCTCCAAATCGAAAAAATTCTGAGGTCAAATTTTTATTTTGACCTCCTGGACCCGGAATTTTGCGATTCCCCAGCCGGGACGGGTGCCCCCAACGAGTTAAAAGCGCTTTTAGTCCATCCTGGGGCTCGCACGACCCACCCGGGGCCAAAAAGGGTCAATTTTGACACCCCCCTGGAATTAATCTAAAAATGGCGAAAACTCCCCCTATTTTCAGGCAAATCAGCCCTAACTCTCCCAGTCGACTCAGTTTTTGACGCCCGTTCTTTGATGTGCCACATGCCCCGACGGACCCCCCGCAGCTATCAGGCCGGGGGGGCACCCCTCCATCCCCCCCCCCAAATTGAAAAAATTCAGAGGTAAAATTTTTATTTTGACCTCCTGGACCCGGGATTTTTCGGTTGCCCCGCCGGGACGGGTGCCCCCAACGAGTTAACAGCGCTGTTAGCCCATCATGGGGCTCACAGGATCCACCCGGGGGTCAAAAAGGGTCAATTTTGACACCCCCCGCTCGAGGTCAAATTTTTATTTTGACCTCCTGGACACGGAATTTTGCTATTGCCCAGCCGGGACGGGTGCCCCCAGCGAGTTAACGAGTTAAAAGCGCTTTCAGCCCATTCTGGGGCTCACAGGACCCACCCCGGGCCAAAAAGGGCCAATTTTGACCCCCCTGGAATTAATCTAAAAATGTCGAAAACTCCCCAAATTTTCAGGCAAATCAGCCCAAACTCTGACAGGTGACTCAGTTTTTGACGGCCGTGCTTTTGATGTCCCACATGCCCCGGGGGATTTATTTGACCTCCTGGACCCGGAATCTTGCGATTGCCCAGCCGGAACTGATTTGCCTGAAAATTGGGGGAGTTTTCGCCATTTTCAGATTATATAATTCCAGGGGGGGGGGCGAAAATTGACCCTTTTTGTGTTAGGGGGGGTGGGCCCCCTCCCACCTAAATGACAAATTTTGGCGACCCTCCCTCCCCCGAATTTTCAGATTTTTGCGACCCCCCCCCAGATTTTTGGCCAAAAAGTTGCCAAAAACGGTATAACATAAAAAATTTAGGGGGGTGTCCCCCCAGTGGCGGCGCCTGGGGAGGGGCCCGGGGGCCCCGGGCCCCCCCTTTGCGATTTGGGCCCCTCCCTTTGGGGTGTCGGAGCCCCCCTTGAAAAATTTTTCAGCTGTTTATATGCATAATTTGAGTGTTTTTAAGAAATTTTTTTAAAAATCGGCAAATTTTTGCTAAAAATCGAAAAATTTTTGCTAAAAATCGAAAAAATTTTGCTAAAATTTGAGAATTTTTTGGGAAATGAAGGTAAAATTTGGCAAAAATTTTGGATTTCCCAAAAAAAGGTCGCCGGATTTTTGGGTCGGGCCCCCCCTTCAAAAAATCCTGGCGCCGCTGCTGTGTCCCCTCCCCACCCTCCGTCGGAAATCCCCCCAGATTTTTTTCCCAGCCACACCTATGTACAGAATACAAATTTAGCCTCCCCCCCAAACCCCCCACGATACACTAGTTTAACCAGAATACAAATTTAAAAGCTTTTACATTTCTTTTAGACCCGCGCTGTCCAACTAAATCTACGTACAGAATACAAATTTAGCCCCCCCCCCACCCAAATTCCTCCCCCAATATTGTTTCTACCAAAATCAAAATTTAAAAGGCAAGCCCCCCCCATAATTTTAGCCCGCCCCCAAAAGTTGTTTGCCCCCTCATAGGTGTAACGGGGATTTGGGTTGGGGGGCCCCTCCCCCAGAATTTTGGGGGGGCCCTTTATAGACCCCCCCAAACCTACCCCAAAAATTTTTCTATTTTTATGCCAAAAATCGCATTTTCAGCCATTGCTAATGCCGAAAAACATGAAATCATTATGTAATTTTAACATTAGACAGTGTTCTCGAAAACTAAATTGCCAACATGTTTCTGAGTCCAAAATAAGGTCAATATTGAGTCTAGAAATCCATAAAACCGTTATAAACGTGTATTTCTCGCGATAATAAACACGTAAAGCCAAAAATTTGGACTTTTTCGGCGCGACTACCCCCCCCCTCCAGTTGGGGGGGGCCGGGGGCCGCAAAAATTTCGGGGGGGGGGGGTTAAAAAATGGCTGGGGGTTTACCCCCCCCCCCCCGCCCAATTACACCTGTGCCCCCCGTAGGTGTAATTGGGTAACCCGCCAGCCATTTTCTCAAACCCCCCTGAAATTTTTGGGGGCCCCCCGCCCCCCCCCCACTGGGGGGGGGGGGGTAGTCGCGCCGACGGCGCGAAAATTGGGCAAAAATTGGGCATTTTTAGGGAAAATTTTGCAAAATTTTTCAAAAAAGTCCAAATTTTTGGCTTCACTTGTTTATTATCGCGAGAAATACACGTTTATAACGGTTTTATGGTCTTCTAGACTCAATATTCACCTTATTCTGGTCTGAGAAATATGTTGGCAATCAAGTTTTCGAGTTTTAAAACACTGTCTAATGTTAAAATTACTTAATGATTTCATGTTTTTCGGCATTAGCAATGGCTGAAAATGCGATTTTTGGCATAAAATAAAAAAATTTTTTGGGGGGGGGGGGAGGTTTGGGGGGGGGTCGTGGGGGGGGGGGTTTGGGGGGGGTCTAAAAGAGGAGCCCCCCAAAAAATTCGGGAGAGGCCCCCCCAACCCAAATCCCCGTTACACCTATGCCCCCCCATAAGTTTAGCCCGCCCCCGAAAGTTGTTTGCCCCCCACAAAATATTGGTTTCACCTGAATAAAAATTAGACCCCCCTAAATTTAGCCCGTCCCCAAAAAGTTGTTAGCGCCCCCCCCCTCGCAAAAGCATAGTTTCCTTTGGGGGGGGTACCCCCCCAAACTTTTCGACCAAATTTACCCCCCCCCCCAGAATTTTTGACTTAACCCTCCCCCAACTTTTGGCTACCCCCCCCCCAACGATTTTTGGACCCAAAAAAATTTGATCAAAAAATGGTCATTTTTTGAAAAATTTTTCTAAAATTTTGACCTAAAATGACCTAATTAGTTTTCGTCAGGAAAAAATGTCATGCGTAAGCGTAAGGACAGCAGCAGCCATCTGTTCGAGCGTATCAGTAGCTAACACTTACACATCAAGAGTAATTCCTTCAACGTTAACCACAGTACTTTTGTCAAATCTCTTAAATAGTTTTCTTACACGACGATGCAAACTACAAATTTCCCCGTAGAAAGTGTTTTTTCCTTTTGTTAACCTTCGACAATACACATTGCACGATTGTAGACACTGGAACCGCTTATCTTGCCCTGTATAGAATGTGTGCAAACAACAAGTTTGCATCTAAAACTATAAGTACTTTTCTTTGTTCTTCGCAGCTCTCGCTTTTTCATAAGTCCATTCATACCCAAAAATAGCCTTTTTTGGAGCTTCTTAAGACTTATTTAGCTCGCGGAGACATTGCAGGCGCAGTATTCATAAAAACGTGTAGTGTGTACAGACAATAAGTTTCCATCTAAAACTATAAGTACGTTTCTTTGTTTTTCGCAGCTCTCGCTTTTTCATAAGTCCATTCATACCCAAAAATAGCCTTTTTTGGAGCTTCTTAAGACTTATTTAGCTCGCGGAAACATAGCAGGCACAGTATACATAAAAAACGTTAGAACGTGCCACATCAGACGTATAACGTTATTGTAAGTGTGCCACATGAAACGCTCTAAGGA
>JASAND010001623.1:0-13280 GCA_030248195.1 Trissonchulus latispiculum
CATTAAAAATTATAATATTAAGGAGACTCTTTTTTTATTCCGAGCTTTATCATGTGTTACTTTAATGACATCGGATAAAAATCAGTACTTCTTGGTTTTAATAAAGATGGCTAAGCTGACTTTCCTCTGTTGATTCGGGGTCAACGGATTAAAAACTTTTTTCGCCTTATATCTCTCGTGGTATTAAACTTATTAATTAGATTAGCTCTTAGCTCCCTGACTTTTTGAGTTAAAGTAGTAGAATTGAGAGGGTTGAATATTATTGGTTAATATAAGCTTATATTGCTTGACAAAAGTCTGCTAATAGGTTTTTAGGTTCTGTGGGTTGCACCGTATCATTTTGTTATTTTAGTCATTATTAATATGAAACAATTAATTTTTTTATCGATCCGACCCATCCATCTATCACGATCCATTTTTGGCCGATTTTCGCCCATTTCCGATTTTGCTCATTTTCACATATTTTGTAGTCTATATAGTATATTTTAACGAGTTTATAAAATTTAATTCGGATCTGTTATGGCTGAAGAGTAATTTTAGCTCAAAGTAGAGGTCGTCATGTGTTAAACATAGGAAACCGAAAAAGTGGTAATTTTTCCGTGCGCCAGAGAAATCTCGGCAACGACAAAACGGAGCAGTTTAACACCCATCTCATATTACAAATACGGCCTCGAAAGGTGATTTGCAGCGAGCAGAATTTTGATTTAGGCCTTCAAAATTTTTTAATTAATGATTGAAGTTTGAGAAGAACCAAATATGACTGTTTTGCCAAATTTGACCTTGAAATTGGAGGTCAGCAACTTTAATGAACTATTCTAAAAGCTGTAAAGACCTACTTAAAAATTCTACTTCCTACAAATCACAGCTTATAACACAACACGACATTTCGAACGATACCAATTGATCTTGGTGAGGTCTGCCCGATTTAGAGATTTCTCTGGCGCAGAAATCTGAATTTTTAGCAAAATTTCGGAAATTCGCATTTTCGGCAAATAACTCAGAGCTATGGTAACACAGACCTATAAAATGTTAGACAATCTATTTGCGCACCATTATTGATGACTTTAGGTCAAGTTTGGCTACAAATGGTGCAGGTTAGTACAGTACACCCAGTTGGTGGCTGAGGTCGAATATGAGGGCCTGACAGACAACCATAATCTCAAAAATAGCGATTTTAACATATTTTTGAAATATGTAAGATTTTATATCAATCGAAAGCTCTCATTGTCGGGAACATATTATTCTTCTTGGACCATTGCTCACAGACACATCAAATTCAGGTTATCGGCCGTTAAATATTTTAAGTGGTCAAGGCTCTCCAGCACGGGTGCTACTCACCACAATCACTAAATAAAGCCATAAAGTAGACTTTTCCATTAAAAGCTATCTAAATGTTTGTTTACATCAGTTATCAAATGTACAACCGAATGAAGCTCCTTACTCAAGGAATTTCAGCGTAAATTGCCTTCATTTGCTGCGACACCGTCGTTTGCACCCATTTTCAAATTGCATGCAATTAATAGCCGGCTACTCGTTAAGTTACTGAACGAAACTACTCAAAATTTAAACTCGATGTGCAGGTCACATCTGACAAAATTTTGTGTGAGAATGAGCAGAATCCGTGAAAATGACCATAAAATTTCCCATGATGGACCCCCCTTAATAGGTAAAATTCTACTCCGGTGATTTGATTTTCATTGCAGTTTAGCAAAATATATTGATGAATATTATTCCGTTGTCCTGTGCAAATAAGTCTTAAATTAAATGGCTATAATGAAAACAATTTAGTTGGATCCCGAGCTACGTAAATTATTATTAGTATTATCAAGAATCCGTATTATCAAGAGGTTTGAGTTATCGATTAATTATATTGAGTTATCGAAATACACCGAGTGAGTACTGATTAAGCAAACTTTTGCTTGTACCACATTTTCGAATGAGTTCAATTAACGCAATATACAACAATATGTTCTTAATGTTTTCAGAATTCATGGAGATGATGTCTGGTGAAGCATAAACTATAAAATTTATGTTGGAACAGAAACAACTCTTTCTGTGCTATTTTTGGATTTTATATAATATTGAACTATTTGTGATTATGGTTCAGTAGTGGCCATAGTAAAGTCTAGTCTGCCTCTGTATAATTTTGTTTTCAGATGAGTTTCCAGCCAAAAAGATTTCGAAATCTGATATTTCTTGGACCTCACAATATTTTGAGCAATTCACCAGTGTTTGTAAATTGTAAATTACTTTGTAGTTGTGCACAAGGTTAGAAGCAGTGAGCTGAAAAGCAGATCGAACTCAGTTCAGAAGGATTTGTGGTTTGATTTCTCCTATATATCTCTTTCCCTGATTTTGGCATTTGGCTGGTTCAAGCTTCAACGGTGCAAAAAAGCAACGGAGAAGTACAAAACGGAGAAATAGAGTTAAACATTTAGCTCCTTTCATTGGCTTGCTTCTCCTTCATTGTCTGTGCTGCTAATGGGCTTGAGGGCTGTAGATGTAGCCTGGGTTTTTGGTTTTCGGATTTGCGTCAACCTTGCGTCCCGCAAAGTTTAAGTTGCGTCCCGTTAAGAAGTTTTGCGACCAAATAGAAATCTTGTTTTAGCGTGTTTATTGTGCAAAATTGTTTTATTTATGAAAATTGGGATAATTTCTTTAGTGTAACGCTATTTAGACTATTTCGAAAGTTGATGTTGCTTAACAGAGTTCCTATAGAATTGTGGATGCGTCCAATGTACAGGACAGGGGATCTGGGGGGGCCGTTTCTAACGCATACTTTGAGTAATTTTTCAATACTATTGAGCTCGCGTAGCTCAACAAATGGTGGATTATTTTATTTCCGCGAAAATGGCAAGTTTTTGACTCCAAAATAAGCAAATTTGCTATATCTCACGATAGAGAAGAGTTAGAAAAAAGCTTTTACACGCAAAAATGTAGAGCTCAACGGGAACTGTCAAATGAATATAGTCATAACTGTACAGCTTCTGCGCAACTGTCAGAGATTGGCAAAAATTATCCTGAATGGAAGTAACGACTTTTAGAAGCAGGACTGCGCGGAGGGTGTTAGAACTCAAAATGAACGTATTTTTGAAAGTTTCGTCATATTTCATCTTGATTTGGGCCGTCAACCAACAATATGTGCCCAAAAGGAATTACCATCTTAAGGGGGGCGACTAAACGTTTGCCCCGACTTTGTCCGACTAGCCTACCTTTTGGCGAAGTTATAGAGCATGGGTGTGGTCAAAAATACTTGGTCGTTGGTTCTTAGCTGCCTTCCAGCAATGTGCAGGCGTCGAGTTTATGTGCCCCACCCCCCCCTTCTTTCCAACTACCAACATGATTAATTAAAAACCTCTGCTGGCTGCAAGACCCTAGCTTCAAGGTTGCCATTTGCCAATATGCTTTGGCACATGTATCCCTATCTGCAGAAATATACTAGACGTCTCCCCTTATCTGCAATCAAGGGAATTACTCTTCAAACTTGAAGTTTCGGTAAAAATTTAAAAATCTTTGGCTAACGAAAGGAAAATTTTATTACTGGTGCGAGCTATAAGGCTGTAAATTGGCACAAAAGGAGGCCCTATAGGAATATGTGCAGCCGTCGGGTTTATGTGCCCGACCACCCATTTTTCGTAACTACCAACATAATTAATTAAAAATTTCTACTGACTGCTAGGCCCAAGCTTTAAAGCTGCCATTCGCCAATATGATTTGGCACATATGTCCCTGAATGCAGAAAAATACTAGATGTCTGTATCTTATCTGTATCTAAGGGAATTACTCTTCAAGGTTGAAGTTTCGGCAAAAATTTAAAAAATTTTGGCTAAGGAAAGGAAAATTTTATTACTGGTGCGAGCTATACTGTCAATGGTACCCCAGAAAACGAAAAAATCAAATTTTTTGAAATTAAAATTTTTGAGATATTTGGACTAAGCATGGTCGAAAACACACGCACAAAAGATTTCAGCTCGATTAGTGAAAGTTTGCTACTTCCATGGCTGCAATAAACCTCTCCGCAGGATCCGACAGACTGAAAATTGCGGTTTCGGCAATTTTTGAAAATTAAAGCTGACAAAATTTTTTCACGCGCAGAAATTTTTGCCATTTGGCACAAATGAGTACTCCTATAGGGCCTCTGTATATGCCAAATTACAGCCTTATAGCTCGCACCAGTAGTAAAATTTTCCTTTCGTTAACCAAAAATTTCTAAATTTTTGCCAAAACTTCAACTTTGAAGAGTAATTCCCTTAGATGCAGATAAGATAAAGACGTCTAATATTCTTCTGCAGATAGTGCCTCATATTGGCAAATGGCAACCTTGAAGCTAGGGTCTTGCAGCGAGCAGAGATTTTTAATTAATTATGTTGGTAGTTGTGAAAGGGGGGGGGTCGGGTTCATAAATCCGACGGCTGCGCATAGATGGAAGGCAGCTAAGAACCAAGACCAAGTATTTTTTAAACACACCCTTGCTCTATAACTTTGCCAAAAAGTAGGCCAACGGGCAAATTTGGAGCACTCCCATTTTAGTCGCCCCACTAAAATCGACATGCCCCGACTTTGTCCAATTGGCCTACTTTTTGGCGAAGACATAGAGCATGGGTGTGGTCAAAAAATATCGGGTACTGAGATCTTAGCTGCCTTCCAGCCATGTGCAGCCGTCGCGTTTATGTGCCCGACCACCCATTTTTCGTATACCAACATAATTAATTAAAAATTTCTACTGACTGCTAGGCCCAAGCTTTAAAGCTGCCATTCGCAAATATGATTTGGCACATATGTCCCTGAATGCAGAAAAATACTAGATGTCTGTATCTTATCTGTATCTAAGGGAATTACTCTTCTAATTTGAAGTTTCGGCAAAAATTTAAAAATTTTTGGCTAACGCAAGGAAAATTTTATTACTGGTGCGAGCTATAAGGCTGTAAATTGGCACAAAAGGAGGCCCTATAGGAGTACTCATTTGTGCCAAATGGCAAGAAATTCTGCCGGGTGAAAAAATTTTTATGTCAACTTTAATCTTCAAAACTTGCCGAAACCGCCATTTTCAGTCTGTGTAGAGGCTTCTGCAGCCACAGAAGTCGCAAACCTTCGCTAATCGAGCTAAAATCTTTTGTGGGGGGTGTTTTCGACCTCGTTGAGTTCAAATATCTCAAAAAATTTTAATTTCAAAAAATTTGATTTTTTCGATTTCTGGGGTACCATTCCCCAGAAAAGGCGTTTTTGGAAATTTTTGAAGATTAAAGTTGACATAAAAAATTTTTCAGGCGGCAGAATTTCTTGCCATTTGGCACAAAAGAGTACTCCTATAGGGCCTCCTTTTGTGCCAATTTACAGCCTTATAGCTCGCACCAGTAATAAAAGTTTCCTTTCATTAGCCAAATTTTTTTACATTTTTGCCGAAACTTCAACTTTGAAGAGTGATTCCCTTAGATACAGATAAGATACAGACATCTAGTATTTTTCTGCTTTCAGGGACATATGTGCCAAATCATATTGGCGAATGGCAGCTTTAAAGCTTGGGCCTAGCAGTCAGTAGAAATTTTTAATTAGTTATGTTGGTAGCTTCGAAAAATGGGTGGTCGGGCACATAAACGCGACGGCTGCACATGGCTGGAAGGCAGCTAAGATCTCAGTACCCGATATTTTTTTGACCACACCCATGCTCATATCCTCGCCAAAAAGTAGGCCAATCGGACAAAGTCGGGGGCAAACCTTTAGTAGCCCCCCCCTTAACCGACCGTAAGCAGTATGTCGAAATCGGATGAGCTTTATCCACCATCAGAAATGTTCTATCGGGAGAGTTGTTGGCCGGCCGAGGAAAACCCGGCTGGCCGGCCGGGCGGCTGGCCGGCCCACTAAGCTGCCAATCCGGCCGGCCGCCGGGGCCAACACCCGGTACCGGCCGGCCGGCCAGCCGGCCGGTATTTAGAAAAAGGACGTTACTTGATTTTATCTGTTATACATTGCCAGGAGTAGCTGTATGTATCACCTAATGATAAAAATTTTGCAAAATACAAGAAAAATAGGGTAAAATTGGTTCCGGCCGGCCTTTTTTGACCGGCCGGCCGGGTCCGGCCGGCCGAGTCAAAAAACCGGCCGGCCAACAACACTAATCGGGAGTCCTTCAGAGAGTATTTTGGGTCCCATTTTTTTTCTTAAACACATTAATGATCTTCATCATCAGTAATAGTTCACCCATACTTAAATTGTTTGCAGAAGACTAGAAACTGTATTTTGTTTTTCCTAAACACTTGAGCACACAGTTACTGCAGTTAGATCTGCTACGACTTGAACGTTGGTTCAAGAATAGCTTAAAATAGAAACGTGTACTTCTGGATTTGGGTAGAAACAACCCATGCCACCAGTATTATAGTAATAACACTGAGATTACTGTAGGTGATAATGTTCGAGATCTAGGCATCATTGTAACTAACGACCTGAAAGCCACCGTCATTGTTCTATACCACTGATGGTATGCGCTTGATACATTTTATATTTCGAAGCTTTATCTCCAGGGAAGCTGAGTATTTAACAAAATTATTCGTCCCAAATTGGAATTTGTTTCTGAAATATGGAACACTCATTATTTAGATGACATCGACGTAATTGAAGGATCCAAAAAGATTTTACAAGAAAATTATGTCTCTAAACTTTGTTTGCAATTCCGTACCCTGAATGGTTGGTTAAATTCCATATGAAAAGTCTGGAAGAACGAAGACATTTCAAGGATTTTTTTAACCTACAGAATTCTGAATAATGAACTCGATATTTCTCCTCACAATTTTTCACATGATCGGATATAACTAACACTAGGAGCCATAATATGAAATTATTCCACAGAAGATCACTCTTGGACGTAAGAAAGTATTTCTGTCTAATAGAATTGTACCTATATGGAATTCATTACCGAACTCCAACAGTGATAATTTAGTTATTTTTAAACGTAGTTTGCAGACAGTTTTTTGACCGAATATTTGAGAGGACGTAACCAATTTTGCCTCTGTGCCTGTGTGATCTATTGCTTTGCATTGCAATTATTGGCCTATATCAGACTATGCACCCATCCATTTAACACCTCTGTTCTCTCTGTGTATGCTCCAATCGAAGCCAGTGATCCGGCATTGAAGGATATATTCTATTAGGAACTAAGCCCGATTTGACCTGTTTGCTCTATCTACCAACCTCAAAACCCAAAACATCTGGCTACCTGGGTGTCCCAGAATGGAAAGACGTTGAATCAAATACATTTCGTGCTATGTCGGAGCCGGTCGAGGGGATCAGCACTGAACTGTCGTTCATACTGGGGAACGGACTTTCAATCAGATCACGCACTGGTCAAATGTGTGGTCAAACTCAAACTTAGTGCATAGGCCAGCAAGAGACCGAAATTCTATGCCGTATCCAGGCTTGCTGATTCGGACATCCGAAATCAGTATGTCAGTGAAATATCGGGCCTCGCCAACTGGAAGGATTCAACATGACTGATAACAACGTGATATTGATCAAGAGTGGACTGAGCTATCTGAGAACGTTAAACGTGTTGCAGGCCGTGTACTCGGTTCTGTGAACATAGAGTAGGACGCCGTTTTGCAGCGGGACACGTTAGACCTGGTTAAAGAACGCAGAGTTCGGTTTCCAGAATTATGAGTGCTGAGCACCGGCATCTCAACAGGCTTATTAGAAATAATGTCAGGAGAGATAGTAATAGTTATTGGAGATCTGTGCTGCCGAAATCAACAATTCCCTCATCGGCAGAAAGTGGTACAACGTCTTCAAGCTGATGAAGAAATTCGGCAGATCTAAGCCAAGTGAAATCCTAAATGACCAGCAAGGGAACTCCCTCTCGGCCAACCAGTCTAAAATCAGTCGGTGGAAGGAGCATTTCGACAATCTTCTAAATTGTGATCCACCGGCAAACCCATTATCGTCCAAAGAACTACCATTTCTTGGTTTTTATCCTGTAGTAGCGACCCACCATCTCTGCATGAAGTTGAAGACACCGTCAGTTGCTTGAACAAAAGCCACAGGACCGGATGCTACACCAGCAGAACAGCTGTCTGCCAGAGGCACAGAGGTTATTCGCAGCCTCCATCATCTCATCCTGATCATATAGGAAAAGGAAGAGCTGCCTGGTGAGTGGAATACGTCAATCGTAATTGCTCTGCACAAAAAGCTTCAGGTCTGACTGCACCAATTTTCGTGGAACCTCTCTGTTGTGTTCGGCATACAAAATGTTGGAGTTTGTAATCCTTCCAAGGTTGGGCAGAGCCTATGAATAAGTGCTTCGAGAAAACCACGCCGGCTTCTGGCCTAGCCGCAGCTGTGTGAACCAAATATTCTCCTTGCGTCGAATTCTGGAGTCACGCTATCTTGATTGGTTTTATTGACTTCAAGTCTGTGTTTGATTCAGGTGTCCGATTTGGCCTTCATCCATCTTGGATGTCTACTGAACTGGTCAGACTAGTGAAATTGCTGTATGCTAACACGTCTGTACATGTGCGTGCGTGTGATCTACAGTCTGACAAATTCTCAGTGAGAACTGGGGTCGATGCTATAAAAATAGTGTTAAAACTAACCCGGGTTAAGCCCATTTTGGGGTTAACCCAGAAATTTTGGGGTTAGGTTAACCCTTGGGGTTAACCCTGTATTATAAAGCATTTTTGGTGTTAGGTTAACATAACATAACCCGGTTATCCTTAGAGTTAATCCCACTTTTAATCCCAGCTAGCTCAAGGAATCAGCGGAGTCAGCTATGAGCACATACTAACCCTAACCCCTCTAGCGAAACCCGGGTTTAGCTAACCCCATTTTTATAACATTGGGTTAGGGTTGATAATCCGGTTTCTAACCCGGGTTAGCGATTTAACCGGGTTAAACCGCTTTATAACATCGGCCCCAGGAGTTCGCCAAGGCGTTCCGCTCTCCCCACTACTCTTTAACTGCCTGGTCGACTGGGTAATGCGCACGGCATTGGAGGAGGCAGGACAGGATGTAACCTTTATTCATGGGTCTGAAATCGCAGATCTTAACTATGCGGACGATATTGCTGTCCTTGCTGAAACTGAGGACAAGCTTCAGCAACTGTTTGACTCTGTCTCTGCTGCAGCCCTCGAGTAGGCCTCACTATAAACATCAGGAAGACGAAAGTCCTCTACAGTCGGTGTCTCCCGCCCACTATCTTGATCAGTGGTGAGCATCTAGAGAATGCCAATGCCTTCCGATATCTTCGATCAGAAATAAGCAGCAACGGCTCAGTCACTAACGAAGGACGGTATCACTCACGGTCAAAATGAAAGTTTTTGATGCTGCCGTAATGTCGGTACTGCTTTACGGGTGCGAAACATGGTCTTCAAAACAGGCGCACATGTCCTTCCTCTCTGGCTTTGAATTGCGCTCAATCCGTAGGATCTTAAGGAGTGACTATACTGCCCACATCACGAATGCAGCCATCCGGGAACGTCTGCATCGACCTTCTATGGAAACTGTTATAAGGTATGAAAACTTGGTAAAAGAAGAAGAGATTGCAAGTTGTGTGTGTGATTGAGTGTGTGATTTTGTATTGTATTGAGTGTGTGATTTTGAAGCTAAGAGATAAATACGAAGAGAACTGGGTTTATTTCAAAGAAAATTGCATAATCCAATTTAATTTAATAAAATAATCAAAACATGACCGAGTACAATTATAATTATAAATTAAATACATACCCTAGCCTCTTTGACCAACCTCTAACCTTGATCCTCAGCTTCGGCATCTTCAATTTTGAAATCCAATTTGGGTTCAGAAAAGTGACCGAAAATGACGAAAATTCCTTCCTTTAAATATTGGCTAAACTAATTTGCATATTACGCAATTAACGAATTTCTAATTTGCATATTTGTTGCGAAGTTGTAGACTTCTGCAAACAAGGAAATTTCCACAAAGGGGAAGGCGTTTAAAATACCTGGCACACGTTTTGCGCATGCCATCCTCTCGTTTTCTATATATTACCATCTCCTTCACCCCACAACCTGACTGGCGAAGACCCAGGGATGGGGTCAGACAAACGTGGCTACGAGTAATGCAGTGGGACCTTCAGCGACTATCTGGAACCTATGGGCGACACTGGCACGATGACTGTTTTGGTATCTGCCGGACCATGGCGAGTGACCGAGATCAATGGCGTATGATTGTAAATGGATCAATGGATGCCTGATTGGATATCAGCAATACATCGGATACGATGTGGCTGAATAAACAAGTAAATAAGCAAGCCCATGTGTGTATATGGTAATTGTTAATTTTATAACGATCTGTTGCTGTTCAGTCATATTAACTTTTCTGTCAATGTATTGCACTGGCAAAAAATTAAATTAAAGTACCATTTCTGGATGTTCGAAAGAGATTGGCTGTGAAATAAATGCAGAAGAGCAGATTCCAGGTTATAGAAGCGCCCTTCCGTAACAATGGCTCAAGCTTGATTAAATACTGGAAAAGTGATGGGTTTGAAAAAACCAGTACTTGGCTTGCGACTTACACAACAGGGAGGAGTTCGAATTTTCAAAACGTTCTCACTTTGCCATAGGCGATGGAATGGTTAACGTAAATTTGTTATACATTCAACCGCCTGTAACTTTTGATATAAACTACACCGAGAAGAGATATACACATCGTTTTAAATTAGTGGTACCACTACAGGGAAGGATTTTGAACCGGTACTGTTAACTAAAAACTTAATCAATCGGCTCAAAATTTGGCACATTTGTTCTTTATGATGTTTTGCATCAAATGCGCTTGCCTGCACTGCAGCGTGGGGGCTGGCTTGCTGTCTACACTGAAGGAAATTTATTAAAATCTTTGAATTTATATATCTCCTTCATTCCTTTATGAATTTGTTTGACATTTTCCATGCAAGCTTTATTAATTTATACGCTTAGGCCGTTCTTTTAGTTTTTCGTAAAAGTGCATTTTTGATTTTTTTAGCTTATTTTGAAATATGGTAAATTCTGTATCTTGGACATTACTGCGTTTTTTCAAAAACAAGGAAAACGGTCTGAGCATATGCAGATATAAAGCATATTTGGAGAATTTGGTCAAGTTTGGTTGAAGCAGTGACGAGAAAATGAAAAACAAAGAATTCGCAACGTTCATTGTTTGCTTTGGTTTCAGAAATTCCTATGCTCTCAATCAGCTGCATAGTATTTTTAGTTAAATAATACACAAAAGTAACACAATGACAAAATCCAATAGATTTAATTTTTGTATAAAATAATCTTACATTACATTGCTCGTGCAAAAATACAGGTTCGAAGCTATACCGTCCTAAATTAGAGCATTCTGTAAACGTGCCCTCCTATTTCCTATGCTCAATTAATGTATTCTAAAGTAATTAGTGTAACTTAGCTTTAATTCCCACAAGTTTTGTAGATCTTCTGACAATCCTCTCAGACTCCTCATCGTCGGGACCACGTTTTTGCAGATTAACCAAAATTTCTAGAAGATCCGTATTGGGATCGGAAATAGTTCCAGCAATCTCCCATTCACCCTCCTGTTGCAGTCGGTACTGCCAGCTTTATTGGAGTCATAGGAATATTGAATTTGGTTGGCGTGTCGCATCCAGCGCTCGTGAGTTGAATCGACGTCGAGCGAACATTTGGACGAAGATGAAATCGTTAAAGTAGCCGTCTTTTCGTGATTTGCCAGGAAAGTGGCATTAATCCAAGATGTGGCTGGCTGAGTGAAATTGGTGAAATTTAGATTCTGATGGAAACACTGCGCTGTGCTGGCCTTTAAACATGCCACCGCTTGCTTCGAGTATCGGATGCAATCCGTCAACGTAAATCAACCATATTTAAAATCATCTGTAACTTTTGATTGAAACCACGTACGTAAAATTTAAAAGCGCTTTTTGTGCTCTTTCACATTGTAGAGTAAAATTTAAAGAATAAAGCTTATATAAATTTTTGATTATTTGGCACACTAAAGCCACGATGGTAGCTAGCCAATTACGAGCTCTCTGACACCAAGATTTTGTGTAAAGATAGTTTGCCAACCAGTCTTGCTTTACGCAATGTTTTGTCAAGATTGCTTCATCCATGGAAAATTTACGTAGAAAAACCCGGTAGTGGTACTACCACCTTAAAGTTCCGCTTATGCTTTTTGCGTTAGGAATTTGAATTTATCATACGAAGGTTAAATAACATTTCAAATTTCTAAGCCATGCAGGTAGCTATCCAAACATGGTTTGGCTTGGCTGAGAACTTGCCCTAGCTCCTGAAGCTGCGGTCGAAATTTCGATCCGAACTGCTATCCAAATTGGAGTTATTGAGAATATTTTGAAACATAAAAGAAAAACGATTTGTGCGGGCGAACGATCTATTTTTCTGAAATTCCGACTGCAGATTCAAAAGCAGCGCCCCCCTGCTTACCCTATAGGCGACTTTTCGCTGAAATTCGTGAAAAATTTTTTGATTAATTTTGATTAATCGATCGATCGGATTGATCTCTCGATTACCCTCCCCAACGTTTTCAACCAGCTTTACCCCCTCCCAGATTTTTACTTCCCCTCCGCCCACTTTTGGTCCCCCCGGCCCCCAAGCCCTTTCTGTTAAGTTGGCTAAATTTTGCCAAGGGTCGTTTTTCGAAAAAACTAAACCGTGTCAAAACCATAGGTGTACCAGGCTACAGTTTACCCCTTGTGAGACCCCCCCCACGAGAAGGCCAGACCCCCCACCCCCCATACCCGACCTCGACTACTCCCCCTCAAGCCGAGCTCAGACCCCCCCCTAAAATGGGGTCCAAACAAGAGAAAAATGCAAAATTATTGGCAATTTTTCAAAAATTTTCTGAAAAAGTTGGCTGGAAATAAATGAAAACACTAAAAAATAGGCTGTAAAACGCAATAAGAGTAGTTTTTGAGTAGATTTATGTCGAAAGTAGCAGAGTTTATGTCCAAAAAGGGCTATTTTTAGCTAAAAAAATTTGGGTACAGTTTGGGTACAGTTTTTTCGAACATTTCCGATTTTTGAGTCCCCTAAGCCCGATTTGCACTTTTTACTCCCCAACCCAAACAGGTGGTACACCTATAGTCAAAACGCCTAAAACGATAAAAACAAGCCTTGTTTTGACGAAAAAAAGCGTTGAAATACAGAAAATTTTGCGTTTTTAGCACACTTTTTGGATTTCCTGAGGTCCGAAATTGGGGGTGCGTTCGGAGGGTTACTCCCCATCACATTTCGGGGGTCGACCACCAAGTTTCTAAAATTTACCTCTCCAGCAATACGTAACTGAACGAAGTACA
>JASAND010001624.1:0-11374 GCA_030248195.1 Trissonchulus latispiculum
CTAAACATTTTCAATCATTCAGCCGGGGCCAAAAATCGTTTAGTCTAAAAATTCTTTGATCCGGAGAATCGGAAGCAACCAAATTTGTCGGATCAGGACAAGAAGGAGAAAACCCTAATTTTCAAGAAGCAAGCAGTGACAGCTAATATGAAGGACTTGGGATAGAAGAGCTTATGCCCTCCCCGACAAAAAAATTTGTGGGCGGGGGGCATAAACTATGGAACCGCATTTTGGCTGCAACTTTTTAATCATATACGTATATATTAGAGATGGATCGGGGCCGCCACTACCGGCACACGAAGCCCATTTCTAGGAAAGAATTAGAAAATATTAAATTTTTTCTAATTTTTTTCTACAGTTGACAAATTTTTTCTAGTTGTTTTCTTTATTTTTTCCAATTGTTTTCTAAACTAGAAAACAATTAGATAACTATTCAAATTTTTTCTGATATTTTCTGATTGTTTTAAAATCAAAAAAGTACAAATGAAATCTAATTTTTTCTAATTATTTTCTACTGTTGTGAAATATCATCAAAAAGATTCATATGATTGCATCTTCCTTTGCCTAGTATATAATATATTATATACGTATATATATATATATATATATATATATATACATTTATATATATATATATATATATATATATATATATTTTTTTTTTTTTTTTTTTTTTTTTTTTTTTTTTTTTTTTTTTTTTTTTTTTTTTTTTTTTTTTTTTTTTTTTTTTTTTTTTTTTTTTTTTTTTTTTTTTTTTTTTTTTTTTTTATATATATATATATATATATATATACATTTAGTAAAGCACAAAGATTAATTTTGAGAACTTTCCTTTCTTTTTGCATACGTATATATAATCTATAGCCATGGGGGGGAACCCACATTTTCGGATTTTTGCTGGAACTTCTTTATTATGAGATTGAGAAGTCCAAATCTGGCATGGGGGTCTCAAAAATACGAAATTTTCACCAAAAACTGTATATACCCAAATTTTTTCAGCAAAAATGGCCCTTTTTCGACAAAAAATCTATTATTTTCGACATATATAAATCTGATCAAAAGCTAGTCGTATTGCGTTTTGAACCGATTTTTTTGCGATTTCCCTATTTCTATCTAATTTTTTCAAGTTTTTTCAGGAAACAAAAAAAGCCGAAGAGGCGAGAAATTTTTCAATGAAGTGCAAATGCACTAATTTTTGGGGCATTTTAGTACTATTTCTTTGTGCGGGCTTAAACTTTTTCTTCTGAAAAATTTTAATCAAAAGGGCAAAACCATTTCGGGGGGGGGCGGCCGCCCCCCCGTATATATCTACGCTAATGCTAACAAGGTTCTGTTTTTGCCATTTTAAGGTAAAAACGTAGTTTTTCTGGTGTGTTAAACAGTGACTGGCGATATTTGGTGTTAAACAGCGATTTGTGAATATATAACGCATGCAGTGGCGTAGATAGGTCTTTTCTTCGGGGTGGGCGGATCTTTGGCAAGTCGGGGGGGGGGGGGGGTGCGGGGACCGAACCTACCCCCCCCCCGAAATTCAGTAATTTTTTACCGTGATCTACAGTCATAAAATTCAACACTTTTCAAAATAATTATCATTATCATTAATTCAAAATATAATCATTTTCCCAGATTTTCACCAAAAGCGACTACAGAAGCTTTAATTCTTAAATAGTAAACTTGAGAAATTTTCTGATTTTCACCAGAAACGGCTTAATTATTAAAGTTGACTTTTTCAGGTTTTCAACAAAAAACTGCCAGAGAAACTAACTCTTTAATATCAAAGTTGATAATTTTCAACATATTTTGTACTGAATTGCTTTTGAATCCCCAGAAGTTGAGAATTTTTATATTTTAGACATGAAAGCAATTTTTTTCTAAGCACGTTCTTGCTGTTTTATTTCAGATCAGCAAATAATATGAGCTAGCAATGCACGCGGGGAATGGCTGTGGCGAACCCAAATGTAGCGAAAAAATAACACCCGCGGGGGGAGTCTGGGGGCGGAGCCCCCCAGAAGTTGCAGAATTTTTCAATTCTAGAGTTTCAGGAATTAATTTAGAGCACTTACTTTGTTAAGCTATGAGCTATAGGTTTAGTCATTTTCGGAATAAATTACAGGTTAATTTTTTCAATTGCCACATCTGCAAGACAAAAGACAGGAAATTTTATTTCAGGGAAATGAAATAATCAATATACATAATGCATAATACTTGTCATAGCTAGCAATTCGTAATACGTATGAGTAAGAATGCAGACAAGCGGGACTATATCGCCCTTGATCTGGCAAAAGGACCTAACTAGACCAAACGGTCGAAATGGCGTTTTTTGCAGATGTAGGTTTCTTTATGTGCTGAGTTTAATCTGGCAAAAGGACGTATCTCAGTCCTCGTGCGCACCAATTTTGGAAAAGTAGGAATAAAAGTAGGAATTTTCTTCAAAAAAAGTAGGAAAAAGTAGGAACAAAAAGTAGGAATTTTGCAAAAAAGTAGGAATTTTAAAGTAGAAATTTTGCCTAAAATTATGAGTTTTAACATTGGTAATTGTTGAAGTTAGTTAGTAACTTGATTGGGCTAGCCCTTGATAGTGTTAAATGCACTCTATTTTAGAAAACCCCGATCTATGCACTTTGACGTTTAACCGAAAAAACGGAAAGGCATCAAAGCAATTGATTTCTATGTGATATTATTATTATTATTATTACATTATTTCAATACGATAATTACACATTGCTTGAAAAAATTAATTTCCGATAATGCTCCATTCCAGTATCTTTAAATTTACGCATACACATTTTTTGTACATAAATTAGTCTATTAAATTCTCAAAATTCGCTAAATTTTCGTGTCCCAGAAGCAGGATTAGGACCAACCAAACCCTCTTCCACATCTCACATCTGACCGCTTCACCCAAATTCCTTGAACCGCATAACATTATTCTACTCATATGACGGACCTATATATATAATTGTTTTTTGTTTAACCTTAACCAAATTTAACTGTCTGTTCATTTTTTAAAATTTGTTCGTTTCCAAGAAATGCGTTCTAAAGAACACAATTTTGGAACAAAAACTGGGCAGTTGACGCTTTTCAAGCCAAGCTGACGAGAAAAGCTTAACATCAACCCAAGGTATTCAAGTAAAATACTTCCAAAATCCAACCAGATCTTTAAAATTAAAATCTAAGTCCCGCGAAGCCTGAAATCTTCAAAAATACTGGGAAAAATCTTCGGGCTGAAATGTGTCGGCTCTTACTATGCTACAGTACACAAAGCTATCTGCAAGAATAATAAACTTACCGGGCAAAAATCAAAAGCAAAATTTAAAAATTTCAAGTTGATTATTTTTGGATTCTGGTTATTTAAATTTGTTGTTGTGTTTGCTGCATTAGACATCACAATGTGATGCTCATCACCCGACGGTGCAAAGAGTTAGCCAGGAAACTGGCCGCGTATGGTTGGTCAAAAACAACTCAACCAAGCTGCCAGAAGGAGTCTCAAAGCCTGGTCGACATCACGACGGCTGACGTCTAATCCTTTTCAGAAAATGCTCCGTCGGCGTCGGCGTTGCCATATTTGGCGGCTAGCCCGAGAAGCAGCACACAGCACAAGTCTTCCATGCAAAAACAGCGGCATGGCAGCCTTTGCACCAAAGGAAGACAAGCTCCAAGTATGCTGTTCTATGATATAGCCTACACGGGTGGAAGCACAGCGGTTGCGATGCGAAACTGCCTTAAAATTAGAACTGTGCAAGCATTATGGCAATTTTCAGCACAATATACGCAGCCCTCTTCTTTTAGACTTGCCCTTCATAAAGCACTACCAGAAGTATACATAATTCTAGCAAGAGACTATAAAAACTCAACGTTAAACATATAAACGGAGAGCAGTTCTGAACAAAACGGACTAGCCTAGTCTTGTTTCGCAAACACATGTAACGGCCTGCAGAACAAAAAATGTTCTAAGAGTGTACCTTTTCAGCGAGTAAGGTAAGCATTAAAATCAAACTTTCCGCGCCCCAGGCGCGAAATTTTCGTAAAATTAAGCAGAAAACTAAAGTTAATAAATAATAAAATTTACCAGCCTAGGAAAAAAGTAGGAAAAAGTAGGAATTTTTGGCCTCAAGTAGGAAAAAAGTAGGAATCTGGAAAAAAGTAGGAAAAAAGTAGGAAAAGTAGGAACCGCACGAGTACTGGTATCTGTACGAGCTAAAACGAAGAAGTTAAAGCCATTTGTCATTCGGCACTATGTTCAGAAATTGTGATAACTGGTCTCTTACAGGGACCTAAGTCACATAGGTCATTTTGACACACTATGATTTCTACACATTGCATACTACACATTCACTGATTTGATCATTGTTATGGCTTACTTAAGTCTTTTTGCCATCAAATTTTACATTTTTCAAATTTTTTCCTGTAAGAAGCTTAACTATTAATGATCCAGCAATCAGTAACTGTTCCTTGCATACAGCAAATGCTGCTTACTTAATTTTAAATTACTGCGTTAACAGAAATACCCTTTTTGACAAAATAACGCTAACTTTAATAACGAACGCCATGTTAGCAGCTTTTCTTGTCCGCTGTGTTTGGAATTGCATTTAATTCTCAAAAACCAGTCAATCCTAATATTGTACCGGCTTTTTGTTTCATTTATGCGAGCTTTTTCACGATCTAAGACGTACTTTATGTAGAAACAACGTGAACCTTGAATACATACTTTTCTTTCCAGAAACTGTTATGTCGGGCCATGGTTATGCGCACATTAAGCTTAAATTGGTAGAGGTTAGTCGAAAGAGGCAGAAGTGAGAGCTACGGCCGTCGGATGTTTTGATTTTTTGAAAACATTGTGCAGTTAGGGCAAATAATTTTGTGTGTCAAGAAGAAAATTTTGGTATGGCAAAGAGACCTAAGTGAAAAGTAATTAGTAAATAAATTACCAAACTAACAGAACCCAACGGCTAAGACAGAAAAACGTATTGTTCGAACCGGAGGTATTTCAGTAATAAGTATGACTAAAATGTTTGCGAAAAATAAACCTACATAAATCCAAAAACAAGTTTTTTCTTCACTGAAATTTTCGATAGGCCATAACTTTAAATTTTGAGTTTTCAGTTAGGTCCTTTTGCCAGATCAAGGGCGATATGGGCTCAGCCCCCAGTAGAAAATTTTTAGAAATATTACGTTTTAAACCCATATTCCCGGTAATTTTCGCACGACATTTTCCTCTAGTTTGGCTTCGAGCTAGCGATTTTTTGAAAAATTAAAGGTCAAAACCTATTTTTCAGACTACTTTTCCCGACAAAACTGGCGCAATATGCTAAGCGCGCGCGAGCTCAAAAATTTTTGCTCTAGCAAAATTTCCAGGGGGGCAAAGGTGCTTCGGGTGGGGGCGCCCACCGGGGCGCCCCCCCCCTTATCTACGCCCCTGAACGCCTGAATACATGATAACTGTAATTTTAACAATGCGTGCAGTAACGCGCAAACTAAAAATTAACAAAATTTGGATGGCCTAAATTTTTTGGGTCCTGGCCTTATAAATTGGAGTCGTTGAGGCCATTTGGCCTAATGTCCGGCGACCAAAAAACCCTGCTTCTCGAGGGGGATCTCAGAGGGGGCAACTGTAGCCTGGTACACCTTTGCTGAGAACTTTATATATACGTATATATATATATATACAAGTAACAAAAATGCTCCGCACAAAAGGGGATAATATGTGTGTTGGGCCTATGTCTATCCTTTAAATTTAAATAGGAAGGCATAAATCCGACACCGCAACAGTTGCAAAGCTCACTTAGGGCTTTCATTTGATACCAAATTTTACCACTTTTGAAAAATTTTATTTTTGACCCAAAATCGCTTAAGTCCCCACCCCACCCCACCACAGCACTCTACAGCCACTTTGGGTATGCAGTTCTATGACAAAAGTTGCTCAGCTCACTTAGGGCTTTCATTTGATATCAAATTTTACCACTTTTGAAAAATTTTATTTTTAACCCAAAATCGCCTAAGTCCCCACCCCACCCCACCACAGCACTCTACAGCCACTTTGGGTACGCAGTTCTATGACAAAAGTTGCTCAGCTCAATTAGGACTTTCATTTGATATCAAGTTTTACCACTTTTGAAAATTTTATTTTTGACCCAAAATCGCCTAAGTCCCCAACCCACCCCCCCACAGCACTCTACAGCCACCTTGGGTACATGCAGTTCTATGACAAAAAGTTGCTCAGCTCACTTAGGGCTTTCATTTGATACCAAATTTGACCACTTTTGAGAAACTTTATTTTCGACCATTTGACCCTCCCACCCGACTTACCCTTCAAACGGCAAAGTAGAACCAGCCCAGCAAATAGGTACGTCGGACGGCAAAACGAATACCGGGAATGGGCTGGGCACACCAGAAAACCCCTATAGACAAAGTTTTGAGAGGCCAGGTAGAGCCCCCCCATGGACCTCCAGGAAGCGGTTTCCTACTAGACCCCCCCCGACGGCAAAGTGGAACCAGCCCAGCAATATAGACACGTCGGACGGCAAAACGGATACCGGGAATGAGCTGGGCACATCAGAAAACCCCTATAGACAAAGTTTTGAGAGGCCAGGTAGAGCCTACCATGGACCTCAGAAAGCGGTTTCCGACTTGACCCTCCCGACAGCAAAGTGGAACCAGCCCAGCAAGATGGGTGGGTCTGACGGTAAAACTGACTGAGGGAATCGATTCTCCGTGCCAGAAAACCATTGCATGAAAGATTTGAGCTTTCTAAGTTAAATAGATAGCGAGAAATTTCGATTTTTCATTTTTCGAATTTTCGCCATCTTTGACGGGCCACTGTGGTCGCTAGGGAAGTGATAGAGAAACGCAACCTAGACAGTTAGTTAGTTCAATATATGTAGTTTCTGAATATAAAAAGAAATCAGCTCCAGCTCGTAGCGTTCGACCAGAGCGACGACCACAAAATGCTCACTTTTCGCTCTGAGTGGACATTGCGGTGCCATCGGGGCGCTGTGGCGCAGCTGCGGCGCAAAAAAGTTGCGATTCTTAAATTCTTTAGAGGGTACTACTAGACCCCATAGCCCTTTAGGTTGGCCCACCGCTGCAGATCACGTGAAAGCGGCGGAACAGTATGTACAATACAACCATCAAATAGGAGAAACCGGAAAAAAAACATCGCCGCCATAACCGGTGTCCGGGGCGCAACTTTTTAACGGTAAGTGATACGGGGCTGAAACTTCACAGACATACTAAACTCGATGTGCTCTACAATTTGCGCATGAAATCTGCGCAGGATCTGCGCAGGATTTTGCGCAGCTTCTGCGCAGCTTATTTTGCGCTGTCTCCAGGGCCACTTTTCACACATATTATAGGGGTCGCTGCGCGCTATGATACCTCTATATAGTGGGTTTTGAACTGTAAGCTGTGAATATTAAGCTCAAAATTGAGGCTAAAGTCAGCTACCGCGACCTCCATGCAATATATATATACACAAGAATAAAAATGCTCCGATGGAGCATGAAAAATGCAATATGGGTGACACTGGGTTTTAAGCGGACTGAGGACTAGGTTCCAAAACGTTAGTATAGGAGGGCAGGTTGTAAATACCAGGAGGACTAGGTTAAAAGCGCACTAATATGGACCAGCTTCGCTGAACAACCCATATTCGCGGAAACTGCCCGGACTGATGCTGGTGGCATTCTTCAGTAACAGTTTACCAATTTGTGAGCTAGCTCTGCGTCTGCAACAGTTGTATTCGTAATACTTCCTAATTACATAATTAATACAACTTACAACCCAACTTAATAAAATTAATTTAATTAATGCATATAATCCAACACTTAATACCACATATGCAGTAAAAATTGGTGTCACAAATCCCGCTCTGGCAGTTCAGTATATAGCTCTTGAATATATATAAAGCATAATATTTCAAAATCAGCAAGCTCGCCTGGAAAGCTGACGAATTTAGAACTCTAAACAATAATGGTCAAATGCTGAGTGGAGCATGCGTACCCGCGAATATGGGTTGTTCAGCGAAGCTGGTCCATATTAGTGTGCTTTTAACCTAGTCCTCCTGGTATTTACAACCTGCCCCTCCCATATTAACGTTTTAGAACCTAGTCCTCTGTCCGCTTAAAACCCAGTGTCACCATATTACATTTTCATGCTCCATCGGAGCATTTTTATTCTTGTATTGTATATATATATCATAGGGGTCGCGGTAGCGGCCTATAATATGTGTGAAAAGTGGCGGAGACAAGTGTAAAAATGGCGCTGCGCAGAAGCTGCGCAAAATCCTGCGCAGATCCTGCGCAGATTTCATGCGCAAATTGTAGAGCACATCGAGTTTAGTATGTCTGTGAAGTTTCAGCCCCGTATCACTTACCGTTAAAAAGTTGCGCCCCGGACACCGGATTATAGCGGCGATGTTTTTTTCCGGTTTCTCCTATTTGATGGTTGTATTGTACATAATGTTCGCCGCTTTCACGTGATCTGCAAGCGGTGAACCAACCTAAAGGGCTATGGGGTCTAGTAGTACCCTCTAAAGAATTTAAGAATCACAACTTTTTTTGCGCCGCAGCTGAGCCACAGAGCCGCAGCTTCCCCAAAGCGCCGCAGTGGCGCCGCAAAGTCGGCTCATAGCGAAAAGTGACCATATTTGTAGACGTCGTTCAGGTCTAACGTTACGAGCTGGAGCTGATTTCTTTTTATATTCAGAAATTACATATATTGAACTAACTAACGGTCCAGGTTGCGTTTCTCTATCACTTCCCTAGCGACCACCGTAGCCCGTCAAAGATAGCGAAAATTCGAAAAATGAAAAATCGAAATTTCTCGCTATCTATTCAACTTTGAAAGCTCAAATCTTCCATACAATGGTTTTCTGGCACGGAGAATCGATTCCCGCAGTCAGTTTTACCGTCAGACCCACCCATCTTGCTGAGCTGGTTCCACTTTGCCGTCGGGAGGGTCAAGTCGGAAACCGCTTCCTGGAGGTCCATAGTAGGCTCTACCTGGCCTCTGAAAACTTTGTCTATATGGGTTTTCTGGAGTGCCCAGCTCATTCCCGGTATCCGTTTTGCTGTCCGACGTGTCTATATTGCTGGGCTGGTTCCACTTTGCCGTCGGGAGGGTCAAGTAGGAAACTGCTTCCTGGAGGTCCATAGTAGGCTCTACCTGGCCTCTCAAAACTTTGTCTATAGGGGTTTTCTGGTGTGCCCAGCTCATTTCCAGTATTTGTTTTGCCGCCCGACGTACCTATTTTGCTGGGCTGGTTCTACTTTGCCGTTTGAAGGGTCAGTCGGGTGGGAGGTCAAATGGTCGAAAATAAAGTTTCTCAAACGTGGTCAAATTTGGTATCAAATGAAAGCCCTAAGTGAGCTGAGCAACTTTTGTCATAGAACTGCGTGCCCAAAGTGGCTGTAGAGTGCTGTGGTGGGGTGGGGTGGGGACTTAGGCGATTTTGGGTCAAAAATAAAATTTTTCAAAAGTGGTAAAATTTGGTATCAAATGAAAGCCCTAAGTGAGCTGAGCAACTTTTGTCATAGAACTGCGTACCCAAAGTGGCTGTAGAGTGCTGTGGTGGGGTGGGGTGGGGACTTAGGCGATTTTGGGTTAAAAATAAAATTTTTCAAAAGTGGTAAAATTTGATATCAAATGAAAGCCCTAAGTGAGCTGAGCAACTTTTGTCATAGAACTGCATACCCAAAGTGGCTGTAGAGTGCTGTGGTGGGGTGGGGTGGGGACTTAGGCGATTTTGGGTCAAAAATAAATTTTTTCAAAAGTGGTAAAATTTGGTATCAAATGAAAGCCCTAAGTGAGCTGAGCAACTTTTGCGGTGTCGGATTTATGCCTTCCTACAGAAATTTAAAGGATAGACATAGGCCCAACACACATATTATCCCCTTTGTGCGGAGCATTTGTTACTGATATATATATATATAGGTATATATAGAAGTTCTCAGCAAAGGTGTACCAGGCTACAGTTGCCCCTCTGAGATCCCCCTCGAGAAGCAGGGTTTTTTGGTCACCGGACATTAGGCCAAAATGGCCTCAACGACTCAATTTATAAGGCCAGGACCCAAAAATTTTAGGCCATCCAAATTTTGTTAATTTTTAGTTTGCGCGTTACTGCACGCATTGTTAAAATTACAGTTATCATGTATTCATGCGTTCATGGGCGTAGATAAGGGGGGGGGCGCCCCGGTGGGCGCCCCCACCCAGCACCTTTGCCCCCTGGAAATTTTCACTGGAAGCAAAAATTTTTGAGCTCGCGCGCGCTTAGCATATTGCGCCAGTTTTTGTCGGGAAAAGTAGTCTGAAAAATAGGTTTTGACCTTTAATTTTTCAAAAAAAATCGCTAGCTCGAAGCCAAACTAGAGGAAAATGTCATTTTGAAAAATTACCGGGAATATGGGTTTAAACGTAGTATTTTTCTAAAAATTTTCTACTGGGGGCTGAGCCCATATCGCCCTTGATCTGGCAAAAGGACCTAACTGGCAACTCCAAATTTAAAGTTATGGCCTGTCGAAAATTTCAAGTGAAGAAAAACTTGTTTTTTGGATTTATGTAGGTTTATTTTTTCTCAAACATTTTCAGTCATACTTATTACTGAAACACCTCCGGTTCGAACAATACGTTTTTCGCTCTTATCCGTTAGGTTCTGTTAGTTTTGAACTTATTTACTAATTACTTTTCACTTGTCGTCTTTGCCATACCAAATTTTCTTCTTGACACACAAAATTATTTGCCCTAACTTCACAATGTTTTCAAAAATTCAAAACATCCGACGACCGTAGCTCTCACTTCTGCCTCTTTCGACTAACCTCTATCAATTTAACAATGTGCACGCTAACCATGGCCCGACATAACAGTTTGGAAAGAAAAGTATGATATTCAAGGTTCACGTTGTTTCTACATAAACGTCTTAGATCGTGAAAAAGCATAAATGAAACAAAAAGCAGGTACAAATATTAAGATTGACTTGGTTTTTGAGTATTAAATGCAATTCCAAACACAGCGGACAAAAAAGCTGCCAACATGGCGTTCGTTATTAAAGTTAGCGTTATTTTGTCAAAAAGGGTATTTCTGTTAACGCAGTAATTTAAAATTATGTTAAGCGGCATTTGCTGTATGCAAGGAACAGTTACTGATTGCTGTGTCATTAATAGTTAAGCTTCTTCCACGGGAAAAAATTAGAAAAATGTAAAATTTGATGGCAAAAGACTTAAGTAAGCCATAGCATTGTCAAATCAGTGAATGTGTAGTATGCAATGTGTAGAAATCATAGTGTGTCAAAATGTCCTATATGACTTAGGTCCCTGTAAGAGACCAGTTATGCTGAATTTCTGGCATGTTCTGGGTAATGAAATGGCTTTAACTTCTTCGTTTT
>JASAND010001625.1:0-11539 GCA_030248195.1 Trissonchulus latispiculum
ACAAACAAACAAACAAACAAATTGATTTATTCAGTAGACAAACAGCATCACAAATTCAGAAATTATTTAATTGAATATCGTTATATATATATTTCCAGCATGTAGCCTAATATATATATCGTGTACAAATATACTTCTACCTAAACTGTGATAAACATGCTGAGAAAAAAAAACGTAGATAACTAATATTGTTAGTAGTGAACAAGATTGTTAAAAACACATATAAATGGTGGAAAATACAAATATTAGGAGCTGAGCGTCTAAGAAAAGGGTGGGGGAAAACCACTTGTCTGGTTACTTTATACCCCGACCCCTGAGAAAATCAGAAAAATCAATATTATATATAGACCGTTCAAAGCTGGCCAAACTATTCCAGTTTACAACCATGTTTGGCAAACTGTTCCAGATATCGGTTATTCTGTTAGTATAAAAACATTTAGTGGACTCTCTTGTGCACAATACGGGACGAAGCTTAAAGGTGTGTCCTCTCAAACCCGGGGTAGGTGCCAAAGTAAATAAATCATGAAAATTTAATGAGATTTTATTATGGCAGATTCGATACATCAATTTTAGATCGGTAATAATACGTCTCACCTCTAAGGATTGAAGCTTAAGCTCTTCCAGTCGTTGCTTATACGGTTTAAATTGTAGACCAGGTATGCGTTTAGTAAACTTTCTTTGAACATTCTCAATTAGGTCTATATCTTTAAGCAAGTGTGGTGACCAAGCTGGTGAGCTATATTCCACAATAGGTCTGACATATGTATTAAACATTCTAACTAAGAAATTTTTGTTTCTCGTTTCGAACGATCTAAAAATACTTGCAGTGACTTTATTAGCTTTCTGAGCAATTTTTGCACAGTGTACAGAACTCTTCATGTCATTCGTGATCGTGACACCAAGGTCTACTGCTTGCTTGACCGTCTCGAGTGTCCGGCCATCCATGATATAACCAGACCCGTCATCATATGTAACAGAACCATATACTAAAACCAGACACTTAGAAAAAGACAGACTTAGCTGCCAAGTATTACTAGATTGCTGGGGATATACCCCCACGATTTACTAGTCAACTAATCAAACTAAACCGAGAAGGTCTGAGGACAGTCCTGGGGATCCTGACTGGTCATACTGGTTTAAATTATCACCTATTTAAAATGGGTTTAATAGCGGCAAACGGCAGATACTGTAATCTCTGTGGTCAAACTGATGACACATCCATTCATTTGATCTGTGATTGTGCTGCTCTCGCAGCAAAAAGAATAAACCACTTTGGAGACACGCAGGTAGATCCTGCATTCCTAGTAAGGACCTCTCCTTTCGAGTTGCTCAGGTTTGTTAAGGCTAGCGGGCAGCAGGACAGACTTCTAGGGTACCAACCAGAACCCTAAATGTCTACTATTCTGTGCTCATTAAGCTCTTTTAAGTCTTTTCTTTTGTACCTGGTGTTGTCATTATGTAGAGTTGAAGTGCAGTTTTGTGGGACTGATATGTATAACCACATTGTATCCTATGTTGTATACCATGTTGTATGTGCATATGTGAAGCCGACAAACTGGACCAAACAACGCCTTCTGCCCAGAATTTGGAAGAAAACCATTATATCCGGGACGCTAAGCTTCAGATGAAGCATCGCAGTGGGACTCCTTCCTGCTGAAGTTGAACCTTGGATCGATTGGTCTCTGGATCGACTGTCCCGAACGAAGTTAGTTAAGTATACGAAACGTATCTATAATAGTTTGTCGTGTCCTAAACTATCTGTATGCCGAATTTCAAATACCAGTGACGAATGAATAACTTGTTATCGACGGTGCTGTATTTGGGACAGCACATACAGCACGGTGACAGAGTGCACCAACTAACATAGCTACAGTCCCCCCTTACTACAGACATAATTTTCACCAAGTTTCATATGTTTAGCCGTTTACAGTAAGTCTACAGACAGCGTGCTATTGTTGCTGCATAATAGTACAGCACGATAGCAGCACCGCACAGAGCTGCGACTATGCTCATCGTGTTCAGCGACCCCGATAACCTTTGTATGCGTCCAACCATATGGCCCAAAACAGCATATTTAGGCCTATTTTTGACTATTTTCTGTGGAGTTGGGACTTAGAAATTTTTCCGAAAATGGCCATTTGGACCGACTTCCTTTGGGCCGGCCGCCTGAACGGTCCAGGACCTAAATCAAAAATCGGCCAACGTTATGCACTAGTATCCCCTCCGTACTTGTTCATGCAACAAACCGCGTCTCTTTACCTTGTTCCCTGAGCCCTGTGGGCGTGACACAAAATGGCCGTTTTTTGGCCAAAAACGCCGTGAGGCCACTTTTGGCCGGCCGCACAGGTGGCATGCCGGGCCGGGCAGCGAACAAATATAGCGCGGGGCACATGGGACCATATCGGCATTCAGAAAATATAAACCTTTCCGGCTGAAATGTCCACATCTTTCAAACACCTCTGCACAAAATAGCCCTTTTCCAAGCGTGACTAACACAGAAAAAAACAAACGGACCTAACTTGCCCGGAAATGAAAATCTTCAAAGTTGAAAATTTTGACCAAAACTTTTTTGCAACTTGTTGTACTCGTCGTGTAGATTCCAATGATACCAAACTTGCCGAGTTTCGTTCAGTATTGAGCTGGCACGGTGCTCGAACGAGTTTCTAAGGGCCGCGCAGCGCCTTTTACACCCATATTATAGGGGCATGGGCGCACCCAGGGTGGGGGGTTTTGGGGGTTCCGACCCCCCCCCCCTTTTTGTCCGACCCCGGGAATTTTTGGGGAGAAAGAAAAATTGAACTATTTTTAGTGCATACAATTAAAAATTATGAAAATTTGTCGCGCCTGCGGTGCTTTTCTATCTCGCTTTTTATAATTTTTCTCGCCTGCGGCGCTTTTCTATCTAGATTTTTAAACTTTTTCTCCTCTGCGGCGCTTTTCTATCTCGATTTTTAAACCTTTTCTCCCCTGCGGCGCTTTTCTATCTCGATTTTTAAAATTTTTCTCCCCTGCGGCGCTTTTCTAACTGAATTTTCAAAATTTTTCGGGCCTGTGGCGATTTCTAACTGAATTTAAAAATTTCGTCTGCGGCGCTAATATTTAATAACTGTCACAACGTTTTCGCGCGTCCGGCGCTTTTTATTTCAATTTTTCGCGCCTGCCTCGCTTTTCTATTTTTCTGTTTCCATTTTACTGAATTTCCGCGACTGCGGCACTATTGTATCTCGATGTTAACAAATTAAAATTTTAACAATGCGCCTGGCAGAGCTTTTTATTCAAATCTTTTCAAGCTTTCCAATACAAATTTTGCCATTATGTCAAAGAATTTCTCAACTTTTAGTGAAATCTTTTTGAAGATTTTCATTACGGCTTTTTTCAAAATTTCAAAAATTTTCTCAACTTCTGGGGGGCGGTGCCCCCAGACCCCCGCCTGGCGACTAGTCTTAAATCTAGTCATTTTTATTGCACCCAAAATAAACTCTGTTGAAAATTTTGCCGCCGCCACCCCCCCCCCCCCCGCGCGTAAACGTGTCAGGCGAAAGCAAAAAATTTTTTCGGCTCGACCCCCCCCCCTTTTCAAAATCCCGGGTGCGCCCCTGTATAGGGGGTCGCTCTCGCGCCCCCCTATAATATATATACGTATAACTTTTTCACGCTCCAGAGGAGCATTTTTATTTCTTGTTCTTCTGTCATTTTAAAGGATCCCTTTCCAGCAATGCGGTAATGGATATAGCAAGCTTAACAAAAAAATCACCCGAAATTTTAACACAAAAATCACCCCACCCTGACTCACAGGAAAGTCGCAGAGACCTAATTTTTTGCGTGGTGATAGCCACACATCTCGACATTCCAGCCTGTGAGTTTGAACCCCTAGGCCCTCTCCATGCGTTCAGGGCAGACCTTTAAGTGAGGGAACCCAAAAGTGACCTCAAAAACGTGCATGACCGAAGTTCGAATTTCGGCTGCTATTTAATAAGGGAAAACCCTAGGCAACCCATATTGTGCATGTGATGTCGACTGGGCTACCGATACATATATAGAAGTTCCCTGTCGAACCTCTGAGCCGTCCTGGGGTGGGTGATTTTTTTGTTAAAATTTTAACAAATAAAAAATCATTTTTATGTTTCGTTACTGAAGTCAGAACAGCAGCTAGAGCAAAACTAACGTCAAAATCGAGCTCAGCGACCTCGAAAACCCTTATATACGTTGTTTTTGAGGTTGCCTGACACTTCTGGGAGTCCAACCTGGTAACCAGCAGGGCTTGGACCGTCCGACGGTAAACGTGATCCCAGAAATCAGTATTAGCCCATAGTTACCTAAAACTAATGCCAGATTTGAATTCAGCGCCCTCGAAAACCCCCTAGGACATGTTTATAGCCACTTTGGACTGTCCAGTTGGCACCTGGAGGGTCCGGACGGGTCCGGCAGGGGTCACGTCTCACGTGACCATGGGTCCTGGCTTATTTTTACTGGGGGGGGGGGGGTGGGGCCCCCCACTCGGCAACCTCCCTCCCCCCCATTTGAGGTTCCCCCCACATAAATTTTTACCTCCCCCCATAAGCCAAAGAATTGCCAGATTTCACCTTTTTTACCCTAAATTTTCAAAAAATTTTCCGGCCTCGCTGGAATTTTAACGAAATTTTCGCTAATTTAGCGTAAAAAACACCTAAAATTAGTCATTTTTTAGCGATTTTTGGCAATTTTTACACAAAAAAACGTAAAAATTTGCAAATGTTTTTCCAAAAATATGCCCCCCACTTTTGGTGAGCCCCCCCATCGATGGGGGGGGGGCAACCTTGAGCCCCCCCCATATCGCCCCCCCATAAATTTTGGCCTAAAAATAAGCCAGGGTCATACCCCAGCCCAGCAACATACGAAGTTCTGAGTTTCTCTGCCAAAATGCCTGGAAATGGGTTATAATCACTCACAAACACGAAAAAACAACGTTTTAGCCTTTAAAACGGCACTTTAGAGCCACCAGACTTCATACTGGACGCTGTCGGGGGCCATCAGTGACCACTAAGACTTCGGCGGGGTCAGTTGCCTTAGTTGGGGCACTAGGTTAGCGGTTTGGGGTTCTAAATACGTTATATATTTAGTGCGCTCTATTCAAAACTGATGAGAAAAAGTTGCTAGCTGCTCTCTGGGATCCGATCCGCCACTGATTTTTTTGTTAACGGGTGATTTTTTTGTTAAACCTTTAACAAAAAATCACACATTTTCGTCCACTGCTACTTACTGGTAGGTCGTAGAGCAAAGAAACTGGGGTGGTTTTAAAGCTTAGCCCAAGACCTATCCATGGGTCCTCAAAGTAATCGATTTGGTTTAGTTTTGCGAAAGTTCCAGCCAAAAAACCGAATTTTGATTTTTTTGTTAAGATTGCTATACAAGGAGCTTGAACAGTGCCGTAGGTAGAGCAGAAAACTGATTATATAAATATTTCGTACCACTGAATTGTCACATCCGCCCCAAGCTTCGGCCGCTGCAACCTCTGTTTGTGGGTGGTATAAGGAGTAAACTTTTTCGCCTCTTCAAAGAGTTCGACAATATGTCCGTAGCGTTCAGCGACACGTATTTACTGTATGGGTACCGCCATAGGGCCGAAAAACGCAGTTTTGGCGAATTTTTGACTATTTCCAGTGAAAGTGGGACTTGGAAACTTTTCGCCCAACAGGCCAAAAAACTGCAAAGTTTGGGCCCATCTCCTGAAAGCTAGGGAGACAAATTATAAAATCCCCCTCGTTACTTTATGCACCCCCTACTGGTAATTTTCAACAAAAGATACTAGACCTCTCCAGCTTCTACCCAGTTCTAGAAAAGTAGAAGAGATAATCGATAAAACAGCCAAGTATTCACGGATCCACAAGGGATACAAAGAAATCAATAAAATATCAAAGTCCAAAACGTGAATACCCAAAACAATGTTCACCTTCTTCCCTTGTTTTGGGTATTCACGTTTTGGACTTTGATATTTTATTCAGTTCTAGAAAAGTGTGACCAAAACTTGTGCAAGAATGGCGAAAGTCCGACTTTGGGACCTTGGCACAGAGCCAAAATTGGCCAGGTGCCAAAATGACCAAAAAGGTAGCATGGGGGATAGTGTCTACCAACCGGCTTCTACTGGGGGGGTGGGGGCCTCCCCCCCTTCGGCGACCTCCCCCACATTCGAGGAGCCCGCCCCCCCCATAAATTCCGACCTCCCCCCATAACCCCAAAAATTGCCATTTTTTACCATTTTAGCCTAAATTTTTAAAAACTTTTCCGGCTTCGCCGATTCTTACCTACTTTTCCACTATTTTAGCTTAAAAACACCAAAAATAAGTTATTTTTTAGAGATTTTTAGCAATTTTTACACAAAAAACCTAAAAATTTGTCAAAAAAATGCCCCCCATTTTCGGTGAGCCCCCCATCGATGGGGGGGGGGCTTCTTCGAGCCCCCCCCCAGACCAACATATAATAGTAGTATTGGCCCGAAACGCCCACATCGTTCCAACACTTAGCGTTCCAAAAAAGCGTTATTTACCTAGGAAAAAAACAGAAACACGGTAACTATCGCCTAGTGCAAAAAGTCAAAGTTTCGAATTCGAACCAAAAGTATGGTGGCAGAAACTTGTAGTACTACTCGAGTTGTTTACGACGATGGTAACCTTTTTATCACTCTCGGACCTCTAATTAGCTGGCACCAAGCCAACACGGTCTCCAGGGGGCCGCGCAGACTCCTTTACATACACCCATATTATATATGTAGGGGCGCTGTCGCGCCCCTACATAATACAGAAACACAATCCATACTTCTGCAAGGGCGAACTGGTATATAATAGGTTCGTGGCCCGGTCGTGTCTCGTTCTCATAAACAGTTCCCAGCTCCGCCATAATCATCTGGCAAGATCTTGATTTTGCCATTGATATATAAAGCAACAAGACATTTGCCACCACAAAAACAAACTGTAGATGACTTCCAAACATTCCATGGGCTACAACCTCATATATAATATTACATAATATATATATATATATATATATTAGAGATGCACTGCCGCCACTACCGGGGCCGGGGCTAGTTTAGACCCATGTGTCCCGGCCGGGGCCGATTTTCGGCCACCTTGGCCCCGGTACCGGTGGCCGGGGCTGGGGCCTAGAAATTGGGGGTCCAAATCGAAAATTTTCAAAATTTTCTTGAAAATTTAAATTTTGCAAAAATGTGTGACATACAAACGTTACTATAGTTGTTTTCATTCATATCAGCCCGAAAACAAACGATTTGTAACACTTTTTGACTTTCGAAAACTCAAAATTTTTGGTCAAAAAATGTCAAAAATTTACAAATTTTTGCTAATTTTGGCCCCGGTGAGGTAGGCCTGACCACCGGGGCCGGGGCCGGGGCGTTCGGCCTGACTACCGGGCCGAGCCGGGGGCGGGCCTGACCCCGGTTCGCCGGGGGGGGCCGGCAGGTCCCGGTGCATCCCTAATATATATATTAGGGATCGACCTAAACCTCCAAAAAACCGAACCGGAACTGAACCGGAACTGTCTTAAAGCCGGAACCGGAACCGGAACCGGAACCGAACCAGTTTTTTAACACTACAAAATAGGCAAATTTTTTCTGACGTTTATCAAAGTTTCTGTAGAAGGTTTTTCGCTTTTTTTAGAAGTTACTAGAACATTGTATTAACGTCTCGATTTATATTTTATATAGTTATTTCAATGCAGAAGAAATGAAATTTGCAATTTATTGAGAGATTTTTGTCTTATAGCATAGTTAACTTTACTACATTATATATAGCATTAAAATTAAAATTTAAAATTAATTATACACGGTATGAATATGCTATATTTATATTATTCGAGCACATTTTCGATGAATAAACGGCATCTGTATTTTGGCATTCTATATACAAATTTCGATGAATAATTTAATCGAATGCAAGTTGACTTAAAGGACATTTACTTGCAAATAAAATTTAACTTCTTACTTGGTTAAGCTGAATCTTAAATTATGCTAAATATAAGTAGATAGAAATTGATTCCACTAAAATTTTTGCGAGCACCAACAACTGCTCCATCGACAAAATAAGTCATAAACATGTTTAGTTTTTATCTGGCTTGCCTGATAATTTCTAGTCATAATCAAAAAGTTCATTTAACTTTACTACAAGCGAAAAAGTTGCAGCATTTTCAAAACGCAAAATAAAAAATAATAATGCCATTTACATTTTTAGAAAACAAAAGATATCTATTACCATTTTAGTTTACTTTTATTCTCTCCGTACTTCAGACAAAATTAAATTTTTTCTGAAAATTACTGTTCTTGTATAAATCCCGTATTGTAAATCTAATCTGGTTATGAACTTAGGTAACATCAGCTATATACAAAATTGGACTTTTTTTAGAACATCGGCTTTTAATTCCTTAGCTTGTTGTTATAGCTCAGTATAATTACTTTGTTATTGGAGTTTTCCGATAAAAATGCAAATGGTTTTTGCATGGTTGAAATATTATATAAATTTTCATCCATTAAACATATAAGCCAAAAGTTATTTTTCACAAGTTTCAAAGAATGCCGAAATGCATAATTATTTCTCCAACTTGAATTAAACAAAATTTCTTCCTTTTGGCTAGCTTCATCAGGATTTTTAAATTTTAAATGACGCTTCTTAAAAAGATTTTTAAAAACCATTGCTATTTGTTCCATCCATAATTTTTTAGTAATTCTGTTGATCTGCGCACTGGATTAATTACTAAACAAAGAGCAACAAACTTACGTAGTCCATATTTAAAGTCCAGTCTCGATTTAAACAATTACAAAATTAAATTTAAGCTAAAACTGGCATTTGATTATACAACAGCGCACTCTATAATTTTGAAATAGCATAGGTCGACGGTAAGGCTTCAATAATTTCAATTCAGCATTAGGTATACTTAAATTTAAAAGTTTCGTCGGTCTTGTGCTATCTAATCTGAGTTATTAAGTATTATTTTTGTTTTATAATATATATGTATATATTAATATTCATAACAACGATACATTAGACATTATTATTATTACAAATTCGAAACATTCTAAGTAATGCAATAGCGCCGCAGGCGAAAATTTTTGAATAAATCATATTCTGGTTATAAGAGAATCGCAGTTTTTCAAAAAGTTTTAAAGAAGTTTGATAAAATTTTTGAAAATTTTAATAAAATTTTGATTTTGATAATAGGCTAAAATTGGTTCCGGTTCCGGTACGTTTTCAAAAACCGGAACCGGAACCGGAACCGGAACCAAAAAGTGCCGGAACCGGAACCGGAACCGGAATTCCGGTCGATCCCTAATATATATATATATAATACAACAGCAAAAGTACGCACAATGTGTATATATAGAATGGGGGGGGGTTGGGTGGGGCGGGGAATCCCGCTGTCCAGCCACAGGTCGGCATAGCCTACACTCAGCCTACACCAGTGTAGGCTGGAAAGACGCACTACGCAAGCCGATACAAAGGACTACGCAAGGCGCGCGAAGCGCGCAGGCAATGAAGACGACGCAGGGCGCGCGCCGACGCAAAGACTACGCAGCACAATCTTTTCTTTCTGTAGTACGCGGATTACGCACTGCGTAGTCTGTATTGCGTTGTCGCGGACTACGCACTGCGCAGTCTTTTTAGTCCGTAGTAAGCGGACTAAGCACTGCGCAGTCTTTTTAGTGCTTAGTAAGCGGACTATGCACTGCGCACTCCGTAGTCATTAATGCGCGGTACGCGAACTATGCAATCTTGTTAGTCCTTTTAGGTCTACTTTGGAAAAAATAAATAAGAATTATATGTCACTATCCAGCCAGGACTGGACAGTCCAGCCATTTTTCCAAACGAATCCCAAAAATTTTGGAGGACCTAGGACAAAAAATTATTTTACGGGTAAATTTTGCAATAGTCAAGCGGGGAGAAAACCCATTTTAATATGCGGGGAAAACCCACCTCCAGTGTGGGCTTACCGGTTTGAGCTATATCAGGATTTTAATAGCCTATCTTGCAGAGCATCCAAAATAACCCTAGAGGCTGCATTATTGCCGCTCACGCTGCTTCTCTGCAAATGTTTGGGAACCAGAGTTTTTTTGGTCGCCGAACTTTAGGCCAAATGGCCTCAACGACTCAAATTTTTTAGGCCATCAGCCAGAAAATTTAGGCCATCCAAATTTTGTTAATTTTTAGGTTTTGCGTTATTGTACGCATTGTTAAAATTACAGTTATCATGTATTCACGCGTTATATATTCAAAAATCGCTGTTTAACAACAAAAACCGCCGTCGTCACTGTATAACACACTAGAAAAACTACGTTTTTACCTTAAAATGGCAAAAACAGGACCTTGTTAGCATAGAAATAATAGTGCACGACAGTATTAATGAATTAATAAATTTTTATTGAAAATTAAAACAGGTAGGAGCATACGAATATGAACAATAGAAAGAAAAAATTAAACTACATATATATACAAGTAGGAAAAATGCTCCTTGCAGTCGCATGTAAAATGCAATATGAGCTATGAGGGTCAACATTTAAATGTGTCAAGGACAAGATTTAAAACGTCTAATATGAGCCAGCATCTAAATCGGTAAAGGACAAGATGTAACTGGCTAATATGAGCCGCTACGTTTCTCTTGGGCTCATATTGACGCTCGCTGCCGTGGTTTCAACGGCTTAACATCACGACATCATACCTTTTGCCTACAGACTTTTTACTTTTATTCCCAAGTCTTTGAACAAATCCTCACCGTTTTGCGTATATAATATCAATAGCTTCATGTAATGTTTGGTTACAGATGTCCTGCCTGAATCTAATTTTGCCAGCTCAAACACCGAATTTAAGGTATCTGAACACTTTATATACCTTAAATTCGGTGTTTGAGCTGGCAAAATTAGATTCAGGCAGGACATCTGTAACCAAACATTACATGAAGCTATTGATATTATATACGCAAAACGGTGAGGATTTGTTCAAAGACTTGGGAATAAAAGTAAAAAGTCTGTAGGCAAAAGGTATGATGTCGTGATGTTAAGCCGTTGAAACCACGGCAGCGAGCGTCAATATGAGCCCAAGAGAAACGTAGCGGCTCATATTAGCCAGTTACATCTTGTCCTTTACCGATTTAGATGCTGGCTCATATTAGACGTTTTAAATCTTGTCCTTGACACATTTAAATGTTGACCCTCATAGCTCATATTGCATTTTACATGCGACTGCAAGGAGCATTTTTCCTACTTGTCCTTCTTCCAATTTTTGGGAGCGCCGCCTTATTAAGGCTCCGAAACTCCGAAAAACGCTGTTTTAGGTGGTATCACCAATTCGCATGTCCAATAACATTTGTATGCAAAATCGTAGCGTTCCAGCTATCTCCAGTAGCTTGAACCAGGAACTGGTTCAACTTCGAACCAGATGAACCAGATCTGGCCAGCCATAGGTCGGATCGCCGAAATAACACAACCAGTGAATTCCTCTTCTCCAATAACCTTTATATGCAAAATATCAGCCTTCCTAGCACAAGGTAACTGAACGAAGTA
>JASAND010001626.1:0-30836 GCA_030248195.1 Trissonchulus latispiculum
ATGCTTAATTTCCCCATAGCTTCAACTATAAAAAGTTTCTGCTGCGCAGCAGGCCTACAATTTATTTAAATGTTCCTCTGGCATGTAACCTTTTTCAGATAACAATGTTAGTTATGATTACACTCAAGTCTTTGGCACTCTCTGCAGCTGTTAATTGTCTACCAGAAGGACTGTATGTAAAACATGGATTTACACTGACTAAAAGCAGGATAGTACATTTGCTGACAGCAAAGCCCAACTGCATCTTGTTAGAACAGTCACTTAAATTCCAATCATCTTGTTGGAGTAATGCTGCGCCAGTTATTGCGTTAAAGGCTATATAAACTTTATAGTCGTCAGAATGAAGTTTTATTTCGGAAAATGAAACCACAATTTTTTTAGATCACTAATGTATACTAGGAATAAGATTGGTCCCAATCTACTTTCTTGAGAAACACCTGATGAGATAGAGGTTAGATTAGAATTTGAGCCTCTAAGAAACATAATGTTGTCTCCTAGTCAAATAATCACGAAACTAATTTAACAAAATTCAGAACCTTTGACTGTAGTCAGTTTTTCCAACAATTTATTGTGGGAGACACTATTAAAGCCGTTTGTAATGTTCAAGTAGACAACATCCATAGAATTTCCATTATCAGCAGCTTTAGTCCAATCATTCTAGCAATGCAGCAACTGTGTAGCGGTAGAACGGCCGTACAGAAATCTGTGCTATTTAGTTGATATAAACTTGTTTTTGTTTGTTTTAGTTCTCCATGGAAACTATTCCTGCGCTTTGAAGACACTTAAACAAAGTACTAAGCAGCTGGATAAGTGCCTAAAGACTTACCAGAAAAATACAAAGGCCCATCCTAAACTTATTTGCTTGTAAGCTTTGACGATTTATTTGAGATTTAGATTGTTGTATTGTTGTATGATATGACTAAGTTAGGTTGAATAAGTTTCGGTTCTCTTGAGTAATTGTGTATATCCTTCAGGCGTAATATACATCAGGCTTAATATTAATCGTCAAATATGTCGGGTTAATTTTAATCGTCAAATAAGTCACGTGCATTTCTGACGCATACATTTTGCATTCCGAATGTTGGCATTTCTGCTATTTCTGATGTGTACAGTTTTCTTTACTTGATATTTATTTGCACTATTTGTACGTTTGTTGCTTAGCTATTCCTCTCAATACATCAACTGTATCAGTCAACCATTTATGGAAAAGTGTGGCTGGAAGCTGGGAACTGCTGTTTGTCTAAACAATCGCATCGCACTGGAGGATTTTCTTCCTTTCTGTCGACGTGCTTTGCATTGTTGGTGATCTATTCAAGCAGTCGGAAATCTAATAAATTACACTTTTAACAGTTTGTCTTTTTAACACTACAATGTGTCGTGAGTGCGTGTCGGAAGTGATCGACAATTACATATTTTGTTATCAAGTTCAATTTACTCCGCTTAGCAGCAGCTAAAAACTAACTCCACCTTAAGCAATGCATTGCATAGTACAATATTGAGTCAATACCTGAGAATGCAAGCAAGTGTAAGTGAATAATCTTTGCTTGCTTACTGCTAAAGACTGTTTCAAGTAATATGATGTCAACTATAGCCCCTACATTGCAGGAACCAACAGTGGACATTGCCTTTTAGCGTGTGCACAGACGTGTAACCTATCTTTATTGATAATATAAATACTTCGCAAAGATACAAATTGCTGAAATCAAAAACGATGTTCTGTCCTATGAGCGGACCTATGTTGTGATGATCCCTAGATGATTCTGATGACGTGTGTTACGACGATACATCATGCAACATACAACACACATCATACACCATACAACATACAGCATTAATAATTTTGGTTGTGTTTGTTAAAAGCAATGTCAATGTCCCTTGGGTAACCTGAACAGAAGACGTATAGCAAAGGCACCGCAGCTGCATCCTTGTAGTTTATAGACCATTTCTCTGCACATAAAAATCTGACAGCGGGTGGGATCATCGACGACGAAATTGCTTACACATTTTTGCTACTGGTCTACAGTATTACTCCCAGCGAAAACTCGAAGGTACAAATTGTTGCTTCGAAGGAACGTAAAGCTGAACTCCGTGTTGAAAGAATGGTAAATCCTATTAAAACCTGGACTAAAATAAAAATTCTAGTCCGACTGCGCGACTTCCTGCATTACACTCAAGTTAAACTTAGGATAAAGAATAGACAAAAGACAAAATGAAAAAGTCTGGGGTAGGCTTCACAAAGCCCTTTATTTGCAAGTTAAGAGCATAGTTATGATTTAGCTGTTTCATGAAGGGCTCCTAGTTTAAGAGAACTTTTAAAGTTTGCTCCTCAAGCGGAGCACGTTTTAGCACTCCTAAACCCCTCCCAAGTTCAAAACAGCACTGTCTGTTGTTTGTTTTGCCATAAATGTGACGCAAAATGATTCCAAGAAACACATTTTAAATAAATGTGTTGGATTATATCATGAAATTTCTCAAGTTTAAAAATGTTAGTATTTAATTTATTTAATTTCACTAAACTTGCATTTTTAAATAAAGATTTTGTACTCTAATAACGGGATTAATTATATAGTATATGTCGCTTCAATTAATGTCAGTTAGTTCTCATTAATTATCGTACGTGGAAATTACCAAAATTATGTGTTTTGTATAAGTAAGAAACCTAGGAGAAAACATCAGAGGGCTCCTAAAGTTAAATTCTTAGCTAAAAATTATGTTAAGTGGTCTCTTATCGTTCAAATTTAAGAAAAATCTCCAAGTAGTTTTGTAAAACAGTTTAGGAGTTCCTCCTAAGTTGCTTGGAAAACCCTCATAACTTTTGACTTAGGAGTAGCTTTAAGAGCAAAATTTAGGAGGGCTTTGTGAAACTCGGCCCTGCTTATTTTCCATGGTATTTTACTGCTCACTGTGACTAACCTTTAGGGTTAATTTATTTACATTGGGTTTAAAATATACCGCCTTAATATAAAATATACCAACTTATTTAATTTTTAATTAGCTGCGGTTGTTTAGTAGGCTATGTGGTCATCAGGGGATAGCTCTAGGCATTCTTTTGAATTATTGAATTATTAGGTGGTTACATTTGAATTGCCGTCTTTTTAATTGTCGCCCGGCAGCTGTCACTTCCAAACTTCTTGCATATTTGGCTACTAGCATTTGGCAGAATGACTGACTGCTCGAAGGGTTTATCCAGGGTCGTTGCCTACTCTTTGTTAATATGTTCTGCAGCTGCTAATATCAACTCAAAGCAAAAAGTCAGCATACAGTGTCCTCGCTCAACCTAAACCTAGCCAAAGCGGATCAATGGATGTGTACACGGTGGTGCATTTACTTTCATAAGCAAAAGTAATGAACATTTTCTATTTTAAAACTTTCCATGCCATTTTGTAATGTAAGGTCAATAGAGGTGTCGTATTTCTGTATCACTCAAATATAAACTCGTCCATCTTTCCGAACGAAGGGTATGTATAGCCATCTAAAATATGCAGAATTAGACAAGTTCTAAATATTCATGGTCATTAGTCTAACGATGAGGTGAAGCATTCAATCTCATGTAGTACTTTCCATAAAGTTACTAGTGGGTTCTTGGTTCTTTCCCCGTTTTACCTCCCACCGCTAAAATTTTTTAAAATAAATTGAACAAAATTTGGTATCAGTATGGTTTCGACCACGCTAAGTTCACACTGTAAAAATATTGCATAACAGTTATTTATTTTTCTTAGATAGGGAACTTCTGACATCCCAACTATACTGTTGTCTAATAATTTGGTATGGCAGCAAACAGTTAAATTGGAGACTTGTTACCAAATTAAAACCTTCCTAGCTTTTACCATATTGTAAGTTATTTGAAATTTACGGAGAACTAAACGGAAAACTGGTTGCAGGTTCGTAAAGAGTGTGTGATTTTAGATCCCTATCAAAGCTTAGAATATGAAAGGGAAATTACTTTCTTTAATTAAAGTATAATTTCCACAAGAAATAGACAAAAAATAGTGACTGTGATCACAAAATCCCCCGTTGCCCCCCTGACCAACCTCTAACTCGTGGCTGCTGATCCTCCTCCTGGCTTCGCTAATGATGATACTATTGAAGTTGAGATTGAAAAGTGACCGATTCTTTCGAAAATTTCCTTCCTTTTATAGTAGAAAACTAATTTGCCTATTGTACGAAATTGTAATTTTGAGATTGGCGAAGCCAAAATTTCCACACAGAAGGAGGATAGCTAAATTTCAAAGCCCAGGAATTCACACAGAAGTAAGAAAAGAATACTGTAGTTTTACAATGATGTCAAGTAAATTCTACCGTGCTGCTGCGAATATCTCACAATATATTCTAAGGTAACAGTTATCCGTGAAAAAATAGAGGGTTAGTATCTGAAATTAAAGGATGACAGGTATTTGTTAGTTTTTTGTCCAATCTAGAATAATGCGGAAAACAAATTGAATATTCTCTATAATACCGTGTTGCCAAGAGGGACATCACAGACGATAGGAACCTGATGTACGTTTTAATGCTTTTCGATGTTTAATTTTTTCGAATTTTGGTGGAGAGTCATCCTGTATACTCTAAAGTATCCACTGCCAGCCATCCAACACTCTGGATATTAGCAATCAAAAGATTTTGTTGCTAGCTATCCATGTGAATTGGATGGCTTCAAATAAAAAGGGATTACAACCCTTTTTATTGGGTATAGACCCTGCCATCGGTACCCCCAAAGGTACGTAATGCCAAAAAAGATTGCGTCCACTGTTATGTACACAGAAGCAGTAAGAACAATTATGTTAGAAAATATTCACATGAAACTTGAAAAAGTTGTTTGTTTCTCTCCTTTATATAGTATTCGTTGCGTTATCAGCGTATCGCGTACTTTCGTACCCCACGTTACTGCATGAAGTGGATGAAACCTGCTTGAAAACCTGCTTGGCAGATGCAGCAAAACTTTTGGTGGCAAACAGTTGCTGACGTTGACAGCGTCTGGATACCCAGATTGAAACGTTCATAACTTGCTCAATGTTGAGAGCTATACAGAGATCTATACATAGTTTTTAAGCTCATAATGAACTGAATCGTTTTATGAAATTAAATCGTGGAAAAATCAGTTCTGTCAACCAGTTATTTCCCACATGTGCATATATATCGTAGCAAAGCAAGATGATTATCTTGCTAAGACTTTGGCAAGATAGTTATCTTGCTAAAATTTTAGTAAGATAGTTATCTTGGCACGAAATTTAGCAAGATTACTATCTTGCCAAAATTATTGGTAAGATAGTAATCTTACTAGACTTTAGCAGAATTTAGCAGCATCTTACCAGTTTTAGTATGAAAGGTGTTTTCAATTTGGAAACAAAGAAAGTCATTAGTTACCTGTTTTATGCAGTTCAATGAGTTTAATGCAAGGGGGACTTCCCCAAAATTTAGTAATCTAAATGTAGTATGCTAAAGTTAGAAATTGAATATTATTTCAAAGTTAACTGTGAAGAAAAATACAAAAATTGATAACTATTTGCCGACAAGACCGATCTCACAAATTAGTTTTATATGCACATAAATTTTTCGGTCTTTTAAGGAAAGCTTTCAGTTTCATTTCAAAAGTTAGAATTTTGATAATCATGACGTTTATAATATTTGTTACTCAGTTATATTCGCATCGCAATAATGCTATTTCTATGTATTTTTCATTAAAAATATTATTTCAGGAACAATACGGAGCACAATGGTTAGTTTTAAATTTTTTTGAAAGTCCCTCCCTTGCATTATACTCAGAAACGATGTAATGACTTTCTTTGTTTCCAAATTGAAAACACCTTTCATACTGAAACTGGTAAGATGACTATCTTGCTAGATTACTATCTTGCCAACAATATTGGTAAGATTGGCAAGATTTGGCAAGGCAAGACTTTGGCAAGATAGTTATCTTGCCAATTTTACTATCTTGCTAACACATATATGCATTTAAAATTTAAAGGGAGGGGATACTTGGGTCAGAAATTCGACCCCCACGGATTTCAATCAAATTATGTCCATTGATACTCCCTAGAGCCTAGAGCCTTTGAGATAATTTCGTCCAGGAATAGAAAAGTTACAGCCATTCAAAAGGTCCAATTCCTATTGGAAATGGCCTAAAATCGGAACTTTGGATTTTTCGCTTCTGACAACGATAACTTACCCAAATCAAAACCGTTCGAAACGTCTAACGTATAGCTCATTTTGTAGCTAAATACAATATCTAAAACGTGTCGAAGAGCTTTTTTCAAAATTTTATTTCTATTACTTTTACAGTAATCGTTTCCGTGAGGCAACCCCAAAAATTTGTCAAAATGTGACATTTTTCGAAAATTTTCGAACTTTACAAATATGCACAATATCTATATCAATCGATAGCTTTTTAATTGTAAAAAACTTTTTTACTTTACTTTTACTTTATTTTACTTTTACTTTTACTTTACTTTACTTTTAACTTTCTGACTTGCACAGCACTAATGACTTGACGTATTCTGATTGGATGTTTGGTCTGAATGCCAAACTAATTCGGTCTGAGACCAAACCTGGTAATTTAAGTTTGATTTGAGTTTAGAGATATGTCACACTGCCAAACTTAGCCCAAACTTGGACCAAACTCGAGTTTGGAGCAAGTTTAGTTTGGTCCAAGTTTGGCAATGTAAACTGGCCTTAATGCCGAAGTCGGTACAAGGTGTCTTCGCTGAACTAGTCCTAAACAAACCAAGTCGGATATTATGAATGCATTTGGCACGAGTGGTGGATTTATTTTATAACAAAATGTAATGAACATTTCCTTTTTAAAACTTTTCAGCATGCCGTTTTGAAACAGAAAGTCAACAAAGGTGTCGTATTTCTGTATCGCTGAAGGTTACTGCTGTTCAAATACAAACACGCTCATTTTTCTAAAGATATTACCAGCTAAAATATGTATATGCAAATTGGGAACGTTCTCAAATTTGGAGGTAGACACCAAAGGAACCAGGGGTCCGTCAATAATTTAAATGTGGAGCGTTGTTTTACATTATTTTGGAGTTGGTGTATTATGCCTGCAAACACATGGGCGAAATCAGGGGCTATAAAATTTCTTATCCAACGCCCGCCTTCCCTTAAGCTGTGATTTTGTCGTAAAAGTCTATTTTTTGCGCTGAATCAAAAATCAAAGATCAGAAATCAATCAAAAGTAAATCAAAAACAAAGATTATTGAAATTTGAATACGCATCAAAAATCAAAAATCAAAATTACATGATTTGGCACCTGCATCAAAAATCAGAATTCCAAAAATCAACCTTGCATCAAACATCAACAAGTAAGCCCCAAAAGGGGCAGTATTCCTTTGTAGACCAGTTTTTATTCAATTGCAAAATTGTCTTTGTCGGAAGATACTCTAAGCGTTAGAAGCTACAGGTTCGGTTTACAATTTCACTTGACTTAACTCTATCTCAACTTAATTCTTTTGACATCGAAGTACTGTTATCATTTGAAATATCTAACTAATGTTTTTTGCTGTCTTATCAGACCAGACTTTCCTCAGCATAGCACAATGCAATCAGTTAACATCATATGGGTTCAGCAGTACTGCTGACAAGCTCACATTCGTTCTTCCAAATAAAAAGGAAACAAAATTTTTCTGCACACAATTTCTATTACTTTCACTCCGCTGCTTAATTTTTCCGCAATTCTCCATGAACTCTATGGTCATCAAAGAGAGTAACCCTATGCTTGCCTGAACTTGTGATGTCCAGCGCAAGCTAGTACCTTATTTCATTGCCTAATGCACCATGTGTAGCTCCCAAGCTCAAAAATCTGCAATCGTTTAGATTGCTGACACCTGAAGGCTCTCAGTTCTGCCGCTTAGATAGGCTCCAAAACCTAATTTGCATAATCCGAATGCAAAAAGGTCTGACCTAAGCTAGCTCTGTGTTGAAGATAGGGCTTCTGATGGAGAAATGACTCACAATGCACTAAACATACTAGTTTCCTTTTTATACATTCCTGCTCCAGCAGGAGCATAAAAAATCAAAATTCCGAAAAAGACAAAATCAAAACATACCTATTTTGGACCTACTTCACGAGTCTACTAGACATTTCTTCCTTTTTGGAATTATTATTGGATGCTAAGGTATAGGCTAAATATGAAACTAAATGTTGTAATTTACTTTTAGGAAAGAGTTGTGCCTAATTTACATGGGTAACTTGAGCTGTATTCAGTTTACCGAATGCAGACAAACAATGCAATACTTTTGCAACAAATCTACAAACTGTGGATTTAATGAAGCTGTGGAATATTTAATGCCAGCCTACACATTTTCGATTCTATATCACATCCAATACCTAGTTATATTTCCAGTCAACATAATTATTGGATTAATTGGAAACGCATTTTGTATGAAAATAATGTGGCAGAAATGTAAAAGTAATGGAGCATTTATCCATCAGTTTGCTGTTGTAGCCAGAGATTTGGTGGAACTGATTATCGCTCTTCTTTGGCTGATTTTTACCATATATTTGGGCAGAGGTTGGCCGGGAATTGCACCGAAATTCGTATTTCATAGCTACTGGACGGTTTTCTTCGCAGGCGGATTAGCCTTTCCACTTTGGACTCTTGCAACTTCATGGACAGTGTTCGTTTTGACTGGAACCTGTATTGATCGTTTGTACGCCATGTACTATCCAATTCAATACAGGAAATCCAATCACAACCTGAGAAGCTTGTGTATTTGCCTAGGCAGCCTTTTTCTGATGGTGTGTTTAAGTGTTCAGGACCCATTTAGGTATAAGGTTGTGACAACTGTAAATGAAACGACATACGAACTAGCTGTGGATAGAGAGTTTCGCGGGTCCACTTTTGCGAAGACCATGGGGACACTACGTACCGCTGTGCGCATGACTTCTTTCGTACTGTTAGTGCTGTTAAATGGATTAGTGATTCGCAAATTTCGATTAGTGTCGAAACGCTCAAACTCTGTGCGCCATTCGTCAAAAGACAACAAACCGAAGAATGTCGAAGAATATACCATATTTAAACTGCTTATGATTCAATCCGCCTTGGTTTTGGCTTCAACCGCGTGGAGTGCCGCATCCTATGTATTGGATTATGCAGCATCCAACTCCCTTGTATCGGCTCTTTTTGGACCATTCTATATGTTGGTTGGGATTCCGGTTATATGTATAACGGTGTCCTGGAACTTTTTATTCTACTTTGCATTGAGCAAAGAGTTTCGCACATATGTGAAAGGTACCTTACGACGGCATCCAACCGCTACTAATCTTACTGTGAGTGACAACCGCCGATTTTAACGGGAACCCTGATTCACGTTTAAGAAAATAACTTTAAAAAAAATTAAAAGGAAAAATTTGTGTTGTTTTGACAGGAAATGGACCGGGGTCTGGCCAAGTTATCAGCCGTGCCTCATCCAGCCCAGGCTTGCCCATTGTACCGGCCCGCTACTATGCGCGGACTCTGCAGCGCAAAGCTTGCTACTATTCCCGACCAAAAGCCTGTTAAATCCGTGGTGTCTGCAACAAAGCTCAGTGACCCAGACAGCGTAGCTAAACCAGGCGGGATTCGTGGGGCTGCTACATAAGGTTGGGTTTGATAGCAGTGCTGGGCAAAAGCAAACAAGATAACCCCCTAAAAGGGGAATATTCCGTTCCTTGAGCCATATAGATATCATATATTTACAGATTTGCTGATTCAAATATACGAAGATTTACCCAATTTAATTAATCCATTGGTTAAAACTTTGACTTGAACATAAAAGTGGTATGAAATTTGTTAATTAGCTATAATCTGAGAGATCTATAATCTGCAATTGATTGACGTTTATTAAAACTTGATCTGTCAGAATGCAAGTTCTCAGTTTGTGTCAGAGTCAAGATGTTGTACAGAGAGCACCAATGATATAGATGTTATGTGCTCTTCTCTCCTGGCTCCGTGGTGTAGTGGTTGCACGCCTAACTGCAGTTCGGGAGGTCCGTGGTTCGATTCCCGGCGGAGCCAAATCTTTACAGCAGGCTGCCAGGAGAACCTGGAATCCAGCCCCTGTTTCTTATCGTGTGTACCTGTCTTGGCGAGGCTAGACTGGCTGTTTTCTCTATGTTTGGTCCTTGTGCGGCTCGGGGCGAGCCTCTTGTAAGCGAGGGAGAGATGTACAGAGAGCACCAATGATATAGATGTTATGTGCTCTTCTCTCCTGGCTCCGTGGTGTAGTGGTTGCACGCCTAACTAACTAACTAACTGCAGTTCGGGAGGTCCGGGGTTCGATTGCCGGCGGAGCCAAATCTTTACAATGTTACGCGTCAAAGCAGCTACGACACGTACGTACACAAAGGTCGGTCTTTCTTTGAGTGTTGAACTATAGAAAACATTCCGGTTTAATATCTGTATCACCATTTTGTGGGTGCGGGTAAAAGCCAGCCCAGCCCCCAGCCCCAGCCTCCAGTCCCGGTTGGTAAAACTCGGCCTTTAGCCCCCAGCCCCTTGGGTAAAGTCCAGCCCCGACTAACAGCCCCATTGGGTAAAACCCGGCCCAGCCCCAAGGGTAAAACCCAGCCCCGTTTTCCAGCCCCTTTTTTCAGCCCCTTTTTTCCAGCCCCGTTTTCCTGACCACGTTTTCCAGCCCCTGTTTTCCAATACTGGGGTAACGTTTTTTCCCAGCCAGCAGTATGTCCCGGTCCATGAATTAATTCCATTAACCTGGGCCAGTTCCTGAGAGCAAGCACAGAAAAGTGGAGTCCCGACCAGTACCTTATTTCCCCGGTTAGCCAAAATGCAAGTTAAAATGTGAAATATTTAACACTCTTTACGGCTATTGGCTCCAGTCCGACCGACTAAACTGTCACAGGCTTAAGTCCTGTCACAGTCCGAACAGTGAAGGCAATTTGAAGAAAGGCATTTATAGTTGAATTTCAGTAGTTTTTAAACGGATTGAAAAACAGCCAGTTTTAATTTTAATAGCCATTGGAAAACGTGGGGGAATGAGGGGGGTGCAGACTCCCCACAGACCGACAAACAACGGGTAGATCTCCCTTAGCGAGAACGAAAAAAGTAGACACTCTCGTACAGAAGGGCAAAAGGGGTTATGTTTAAATAGCTGTACCTTTAATGCCGTGTTAGAGTTAGGCTAGGCCCTAGTGCATTAGACAAATGAGATTCAATTTTATCTGATTTACTCTTTTGACTCCCTGGATGAAATTTTATTTCGCTAAATTCAAGGTTCTGATTCTTTAATGCGGATTAATCCAAATCTAATCCGTTTAATCTTAAAAGAAATAGGCATATGTTAAAATATAAGTATCAAAATAAACGACTGCTCAAGCTTATTTAATTTCACAATGTCTAATTACATTTTGCACATAGCTTTATGAAAATGTGTACATCTAGCAAGCTTCGAACAAAAGCAAACAACACAAAAGCACTTCTGTGCTAGTGTCATTCACCGACTCTGCGAAGTGAAACCGGCCCAAGCCCACTGTAGACTGGCCGGCCAGTCCAACTAACTGCCTTCACCGGCAGGATTACCAGCTTGCGACAGTTTCGCCGAATTGGAGCCTTAAAATCTTCAAAAGTATCAAATGTTTCACATTTTAACTTGTATTTTTGGCTAACCAGACAATTAAGGTACCGGCCGGCCGGGACCCCACTATTAACTGCTTGCTGTCAGAAACTGGTTCAGATGAATGGAATTTATATGGGCCGTTTCATGCTGCTGGCTGGGAAAAACCTAATACCCAATTGGCTGGAAAACGGGGGCTGTGTTTTACCCTTGGGGCTGGAAAATGGGGGCTGGGTTATCTCAGTCTATTGTGGTGCCAGTCTGGCGTCTTAACCACTACACTTGCCGAGCTATATTCTTCAGTCATCTTTATTTAATCACAATTTGCGGATTGCCCGTTAAGAATAGGGAGGCTGGACTTGGGATTTAGTTTCATTTTTGAGCGACGAAAGTCGAGGACACCGACCGCTGATAACCCCAATCTGATTTGGTGCAATTTCGAATTTGTATTGTACTGTCTAGGCTTTATCTGAACCGAGCCTTTACTAATCGATAATAGCTGCGGAGTATTAAAGAAACAAATAACGCCATGACGTATGTTTAAATTTCAAAGCATTTATTTACTAAAATTCGTTGAAACTTCTGCAATAGATTTAGTTTGAATTCTTCTAAAAGCTACAAGGCTATCTTCCACACATTTTGTTACTTCTAAAAAATACATATACTAGGCCATGTGTTGAAGATAGGAGAAACATTGGATCATAACAATGGTGTACACGTATTTCATACTACAAAACCGGGGAAGTTATCCGCTTCAGCGGAATAAAAAATCGGGCCCAGCCTAAGCCGGTCCTTCTCGTATAATAAAGCCCTATGGTATAATAAAGCCCTAGGTCGAAGCATGAGAGCTAATGGGCGCTGTGCGCGATCTAATCCAAAGAAAACTAATCTTTGGAGCTTCTAAAGGCATTAAATATAAAAAGCAATGATAAACGCCTGCACAGCATAGCCCAACGACTTTGACTGTTGTTTTGTTGCAACACAGAAAGAGCCGAACTGGCTGTCCCTCTTGGACAGCCATGTAGGAGCTCCAGTTTTCTCTGGGCAAGAGCGCTCACAACGCGCATTGGCTCTGTCTTGTTTCATACTATTAGGCTTTTGATTTGATGACCGGGAGTGGGCGTTTTGTCAATATGCTTCAATTTTGCCTGTTTGGTCCAGATTTTTGCTGATCTGGCAAATTTTGTTGGATAGATGCCACGTATTCCCTCCTGACCGCGCCTGTGCAGAAATATATACCAGTGCAACAATAATCATCCGTTCTGTATTCAACGAATTTCATGCTGCTAGACATTACAACCACTCCTTTTTCCTTCTTACAAGTGTACAACTTATTTTTGACTTTTCCCCTCTCCCAAGAGTTTTTATTCCCACCCTTGTAAGGGAAGTAGGCATAGGAAAGATTGATAAGCCTCAGCTGAACCATCAGGGACCATCAGCTGAACTCCCATTGCAGGCTTATCAATCTTTCCTATGCCTTCCCTTACACCCTTAGGACTAAAACGTGGTGGTACAACTATTGAGCTTGAGCAGACTGGCATATAGTTGAAGACGTCAATAACAGCTTCCGTCCCAGCTTAGTGACGGCTTTTTTCTTGTTTTGAACTTGTTAATTGCGACTGCATATCTCCGTTTTCCACCAAAATAAGGCGTCGACAAACAGAAAGGGCTGTTGATATTCGACTCTGTATGTTTAAATCGTTCGTGCGTCAACAGTTCTCAACCGACATTGACTGATTGATTGACGTCAATGGTCTGTCAGAATTAACAGAAATGATCGATATCTAAACAAGAGTCGGTGAAAAAACAGATCACAGTCGCTTAAATGTGCGATGAAAAACAACTATGCTGAGATCCTTTCGCTGATATTCATTCAGTAACAGCTACGTCAGTTACTAAACGTTGTCACAGACAATGAAAAATTGAAGATGTCGCTGAAAACAATTTGAAATACGCCCAGAAAAGGGCGGATTTTGCCATTTTTACAGTGTCATGCTACTGTTTGCGGCTGTAATTGTAGTAAACCAGTGGTCGCAGAGCGCAGTGCAGACATATTTCCAGTCTTAGCTGGCTGAAGTCGGTATTGGCAGAAATCCAGGCTATCGAATGAGATAGGGGTACTTACGTTTTTAGCTACAAATTGTTATACTTATTCTTCTACTGTTCAATATTAGATGCTTCATTATTTATCAATTGTAAGTTGATCAATCTAGAACACCAATTTTCACTGAATTTGGGTGGAGATGTAGGGAAGCAGGCATAGGAAAGATTGAGTAGCCCAATATGCCAGGTCAGCTGATGGCCCTGTGGTGTAGTGATAAAGTGTCTGTCTCGAGATCAGAAATGCCATGGTTAATTGTTTATTTGGATGGGCTTCTCCTCAATTTCTTCTTGGTCAACTGACCCTGGAGGCGTCCGGTACCTCTTTGCTCACGAAATCAGGACCTGGGAGAGAGAAGGAAGAAGGGGTTCAGCTTTTCACTCACGATTGAAAATAAAGAATTGACCCATCCAAGGATCGAACCACGCCCTCCTGATCTCGAAAAGGACATGCTGCTGCTACACTGCTGCCGTCATCAGAACACCCATATCAGGCTTGCCACTCGTTTTAAAAGTGAGTGGCCAAATCTATGTCACTGATTATGTCTTTTTCACGACTACAGAGCCCGAGCATAAACAGAAATCTGCCCAACCGCTGGTTGTTGTAAGTATGCAATATATAATCAAGAGTCTATAATACCAAGAGTGAGAAGCTTGGCCCTTCCTAATGGAAATGGCCTGCGAGATGCTCGGCACATTAAGGCCGAAATCTCGGGGGGGGGTACCACTTACCATTGTTCAGCATGTGTTTATATGCGTTTGAACTAAAACGCATCTGATTGGCTAATCGCCTACCTTATGTCAAATTTACGTGTATAAGCGGACCCCCCCCCCCCGAGATCAAGGGGGGGGGGGTCCCCGCTTAGCGTTGTTAAGCGTGTGTTTATATGCAGTCGAACTGAAATGCACTGATGAGGACTATGGTAGCTAAGTAGCCAATCAAATACATTTCAGTCCGGATCAGGCCCCCGGATCAGAAGGGCCGTGGTTCGAACCCCGACTGGGCCAATTTTTTACTTTTAATTCTGAGTGAATCACTGAACCTCCCACTTCCCTTCTCTCTCTCCTAGGTTCTGGTACTTACGATGCCGGCTTCTCCCGTTCGGGATTGCCCTCGGTTTCCTTCTTGGTCCACCACTCCTGGTAGAAGCGTTACATGTGGCGAGGCTGCCTCAGGGCCCAGATTGGAGTCATGTCTCCGGTCCCCCAGTAGATGCTCCTGGTTGGTTGGTTGGATCTAAAAGGGGTCTGGAACGTGCGTCAGGGGAGCATGGGTCCCTTGGGCTCAGAATGCCCTGCGCTGGATGCGCTCTCGGTCGGCTTCCGAGTTGAGAAGCACGTCTGTTCCGGGAAAAGTAAAGAATTGGCCCAGCCGGGGCTCGATCCTGAGACGGACGTGCTAACCCACTAAACCACAGGGCCATCGGCTGAGCAATATCAGCTTATCAGCAATATCAGCAAAATCAGCAATTTCAGCTTATCAATCCTTGCTATGCCTGCTTTCCTTACAGATTCCCATCAGTGATTTTCACCAAATGAGCTATATTAGTTGCAAATTCTAGAGTTTTTCAAAACAGTACTTATTAAAACAGTACTTAAAAACAGTAAAATTTCGGAATTTCCTAGGGGTGGACCCCCCAGAATCAGACCTAGTGCTAATGAGCGGTTCGTCGAAGGTGTTAGCTAAACAGCCGCAAACCCTTCTTACTTGTTTGTGGTGATTCAAATAGGAAATAATTGTTGCTTTTGCAGTTTGATGTTTGTGTGGAAAATTTAAAACATTTCATAATTCTGGCCCGACCAAGGAAACGTGACATCCTGATCCCACTAAGTAATAACGATAGATTAGTTTCTATAACGTTTATATTTTTTACTTATTTTTATTTATTTATTTATTATTTATTATTTAATTTATTATTTAATTTATTATTGATTTGTTTTTACTTTTTTATTTTTATTATTATTTTTTATGACGTATATTCATTACTATGGATCAGCCGCAATCATGACATTGTTTCCACACAATTTCCACACTCGTTATTAATTCCATAACTAAATAGTTTCGGGATAAATGTTTCGTGAAAACAGTGCATTACTTTCTAAATCTAAAATCCTGCGTTGCGTCTCACTTAGTTATATGTTATCTAATAATGTGGGATCACGGAAAATGGAAAACATCGCGCATTAGGGAGATGGAACCACTGAAACAGAATTAAGAAGAAGTCGCTGGACTTAGCTTTCTAGCATTTTAACAGTGTTCTTAGGAAGTTCTTGTAGGAGATACATACACCCAAATACAGGTGACTAGATGACTCCCACTAAAATTGAAAGTAGAGATACATAATTTTGTATGCTTCGATCCATGGTGTACAATTTTTGGATATTAGCAGTCATTATTACTAAATATATTTAATTTTAAAGGAAGTTGGATCTTTTTAATGAAAATTATACTCTTTCAGGTTGCATTTTAATGACGTTCCGAGCAAACTTTCGCCAAGAAAATGCTTTGATTTATTCACCCTGGGGCTCCCAACGGCTTTCACAATCTTGAAATATTGGCTATTATCCGTTATTTTTGGCACTCCTTACCCTATGCGTGTTTGGTCATTTTACAAATATATAGGTACTGAGACAGCCAACTTCTTCAGAAAGAAGTAAACGAAATGTTGGAATTTTTTGCATTTTCATAGACTTTATGAAAACAGCAGCTTTCGACACTTTTCTTTATGCTAATGTGACAATATTTTCGTCACGGCTGTAACGTGTTCGTGCCCATTAACTGAAAGCCATAATTTGAACAAGGAAGATACATTTTCAGACGGATATGTCCAATTATAATTTTTGACATTTCCAAGCAGGTGCTCTGTAATATACAGGGTAAACTTTTGTCATATTAGCAGAGGATAGGAAAAATACATAATGCAAAGGAAGTTAGCTTCTAGGTGAGCGAGCCTTTCTTGTGATGAGTTAAAGACTACAGGTCCTTGAGGTAAAGTTGAAGGTAGTGCTTTGCAACAGCTTCGGAGAGCATGGTACGAATTGTTTTTAAGGAGAAAATTTAAGTATATGCATTTAAATAGAAATTTTACTTCAGTAAAACCCTGACTCAGGTTTTTTCATTTCAGACAGCAAGCATATGACTTTATAGTGTAGTCCTACGTTGAGGTTAGAAAACGAATAATACCTCATATTTGAGCTTATGAAAATCCAGATATTTTAACTGGGGAACGGCTCAGGTGCTAATTAACTTTTCAGACTGATAACTTAATTTAGACACTACTTTGATAGGGCAGAATTGAAGTCAGACAGCGGGCTGAATCTTGTGAAAAATCCATTTTTTCCTCTACAAGTTAATGGGAAACGCTTTTAATTTTTTGTTTTGTCAAACATTCCGCTCTGTGGCATGACACTCATTAAAAAATACCAAAACCGATTAAGAAGTGAAGCCTTATTTAATTGTTTCTTCCAGAATGGAACCATAATCGAGTTTTTTAGCTTGAGCCAAAATATCTGAATTTTGGTTGCTTCCCCGCCTTTCCAAGTAGATGTGGTTCAATCATCTGAAATTGGATGTTTGTTTCCGCTTCTATTCTAGGACTGTAGTTATTGTCTGAAATCGAAAATAGGATAAGCCACCTGCATATCCGCAAGGTTTACATAGGTTTGCATATCGTTATCCCAAATAGCATAATATTTTCTTAACGACAAAAATATTTAATGGTAAACTTCTGAACTGTAGCTTCGCAGATGTTGACATATTGTTTATGCACAAGGTCAATTCACACGTGTTTTAATACCCCTGACCAAAAACTGTCATAGATAGATGTGGAGTTTTTTCAGCAATTTTGAATTTAAATTTTGAAATTTGAAAGCCCATTGAGTTGGTTTAGTTTCTTCAACAATTGTTTGTCAACCATCAACCATCCTGCTGGCTTCTTTTCTTTTTTTTTTTCCGGCCCGGGGGGGGGGGGACATGGGGGGGGGGTCCAGGGGGACGGTGCTGGCACCGCCCCCGCGCGGGGGGGGGGGCTTTTTCCCCTTCCCCCCTGCCTTTTCTAATTTTGGTAGCCGAAAATAGCTTACTATCTGAACTCTTGCCTCAAAGTTAACTCAAAACAGATCTGTGAAGGAAGTTATGTCCAGTGTAGATTTAAATCTTTGAAAACAAACAACTAGCCTGTTTTATTCGTGTCCAGGAAATAAGTTTCTGCTTTTATATTATTCTTAGTTCTAATAAAGCTAATTTACTAATATCAACTGTTTTTGAATTGTAATCTTTTGATTTGATTAATTAATTAATTAATTGATTTTGATTAATTTTCACAGCCTAATTGTCAGCAGACAAATCTATTCACGTGGAAAATTTATCAGCCGATAATTTTTTCTTACAAGACAATACTGTATGGTTTACAGTGCTACAGTTTACAGCTTTATGATAGGATTTCGTAACAGATAATACAATGTAATGTTGTATGTATCTTGCACGCACTTCCTGACGAAACACTTTTGTAAGCTTTGCCTTTGACAGGCGGATCAACCGCAGAGCTGTGGAATGAAATGAAAGAAAATAAAAGAAAAAGATATAAAAGAAAGAAAGAAAGAATGCTTTTACGGGAACATTCGTATAGCTGTAGGTTCGAAACTGGTTTTGACTTTAGGCTTTTCCCAAGTCTATGCAAGATACAAACATTGAACTTTATTCAGTCTGCGATCACAGATACAAATGCGCTCAGCCGGCTGTAATTTATGATCCACGGTTTCTGAAAAAAGGCCAATGGCGTGTGAAGGGTGTATTTTTCTGTCTACTAGATAGATATCTTGCAGTAGGCGTAGGTGGATTTTAACAGAAGCTTGAACTATTCACTTCAGAAATTAAGATATCTTGGGGTGACTATGGATTATGATTATTTGAACAGCTGATGATGATAGAGAAATTGAATTCTTTGCATCTGACAGGTTGTGTGTTTTTAGTTTTGCTTAATAGCATAAGTTAATTTTTAACTAAAATTTTCCTTCTTTTATAGTTGCATGCGAAGCATGCATTTGCATTTTGAGTTGTTGGAATTTGACTCAAAGAAATCATAGCTTTCTCCATACTACTACAGTAAGTCAGAATTAGCAGGACTGCTCTGGCCAATAGTTTAGCTTCAAAACAAGCTGTTAGATTTAGGGAATTGCACAATTTCGAAATTTCAAGTTGTCCGTTGTTGATTCTTGCTGAAATTCCAGAACTGTTGAAATTCTATTTATTTACCGGTTTGCAATTTATTTATAGGAAAGTTGTAAATAAACAACAGATACACTTGTTCTTAGCATGACTCTATCTCTTTATGTCAGCATAAATTTTTGAGTCTGACTAATGCTTAGCTCTTAGCTAAGTCTTTGAATAGAAGAACTGTAAACATTCGCAGTTTCATTAATATTACGAAATGAAGTCAAACAAACATGTTTCTACTTTCTACATAGCAAATTTTGAATACATTTTCTGTTTTTTCATTGTGTATTAAGATTTTTTGACTAAGGTATAGTTCAAAAAATAATTATTACTGTAGCACCTCCGACACCTGTGCAGTATGGACTGAGTTGTCTGAACAATAGTTAGTGTTAGGGAGTGTACTTAAATTTTATAAAAACGTTAAGATGTCCAACTTGTACAAAAAATATTTAAAAATGGGTAAAATTGCAGATGGTCAAAAATGTTCTAAGTGGATCCTTCCAACGTTGATTATTGCAGTTGCAAATAGTTTTTAGTTTAGGATCAAGCTGAGATTGAGATTGTGTGCTTCATAAAAGTATGTGTGCAGAGTTGAGTACCGATGACTCATTTTAACAGTTGTCTAACCCTTTTCATAAATAATTAAATTACACCCACCCTAATTAGACAAACACATTAGCAGGGGACAGAAATTCTTTCCTCATTTTTTACAGATACCTGCTGATTTCATGGTAATTAGTCACCCACTGTAAGTCTCGTTTTTCACAATGATTAAAAAATTTGTATCCATGACTTCCTTCTACTTGACTTTATCTTCTCTATCATTTTAGCTTCAATCCGCAACACTGTGCAACGGATAATTCTATGCTTATATCTGTGTCTATGGGTAAAGCTGTCCGCCATGTATACGTGGAAATTTTACGCCATGGTCGCCATTGTGAGTGCCATGTATTTTGCCCCGCAAGGCTATCATTCTGTCCTGTTGAATAATTTGGAACCGATTGCGGGCGAATTTATCAAAAGTTCCACCAAATCCCTGTTCAACGGAACCCTTTCGGAGGATCAGGAGGCCATCATTTTTTCGTCCGTCGTCAGTCTGCTCAATGTCGGCCAACTGATCGGTTCGCTGATATCGGGCAGACTGGCGGACTGTTTCGGCCGGCAGAAAGCCCTGACTCTGATTTGCAGCATAGTCTGTGCTGTAAGCGGACTCACAGCATGGTTGTCCTGCAAATTTCACAGCATAATCCTGCTGGCAACAGCACGATTTATGTCCGGACTGAGAATTGGAATCGCCAATGCGGTGGCGGCAACCTACGTAATGGAATTTTCGCCGGTCGCTGTGCGTGGGGCTCTTGGCAGTCTCTTGGATTATAGGTGTGTTAAGCTTGACTAGTTCTGGTTAACACAATGTTTACAGCTGTTTAGTTTTTTGTCATGAAATGCTATCCTAAGTCCCTAAGTCCTGGTATAAAATTTTGCAGAAGAATTTTTCAACTGAAAAGCCAGAGATTTCAACGAGACGAGCACCATTTTTATTTTACTCGTTTTCTGCGAAATAAAGTAAAAGGCTTCAAAATTTTCAAAACAAATTCAAAACTGAATGCAAAATATGCTAAGGGATGTGAGACTGTACTCACTCAAATCAGCTGTTTACGCAGGCTTGGTGCTGTCAAAGTGAAGGAATGCGTTAACTTTTGCTATTTCCAGTTAATTAGTTAATTAGTCTGTAATCGTTACACTTTAACTAATTCTTAATCTATTTACCGTGTCTAGTTCAACTTTTTTATTTCAGCACATGTTTGTCCGTATTCATTTCCTTGCTGTTGACAATGCCTGCAGTCTTGGGCACTCCGACCTACTGGCCCTACCTCATTAGTGTAGACCTTGGCTTTGCTGTGACAGGCTTCCTCCTAATGCCCATACTAAATGAGACTCCGCATTACTTGCTGTTTACACGGCAGGACAGAGAAGGTGCCCTCAGGGCACTTGAATTTGTTCATGGCACTGAAGTAAGAGAACAGTTGCTTTCAACATTATAAGAGAAACTTGTTCAGGATATAATGTACATAAGGTAGTAAAAGTAAACATTGTGCATAATTGCACTGGGCAGAAAATTCTGGAAAATTTAGCACAAACACGAGCATAGGCTTGTACAAAAAGCAGTTTTAAAAACAGACTTTTTCCTGCAGCCCAATCGATTTTTAGCACTACAGTCTTCGTTGTCTGATTCGCCCAGACGAAATCTAACTAAGATTCGATTGCAAACTGCAGTAACAGTGTTTGAAAAAGTGTACCGTATCTCCAAATTTTTTAAGTTTATACCGGCGCATGCAAGATTGAAGTGGTCACCGCAATGACCAGTTCTGCCGGTGGTTTGAAAATGTTTGCTAGCTAAAATTAGGTACTACTATAAATGGCATTTTGTTTAGAAAGATTCCGAGACAATCCTGCAGGAAATTGAGATGGCGGACAAAAAGATGTGCAAAGAAGAAACCAGTACACTCTTGGCGATGATGATTAAGCACAAGAACATCATCTTTCTGTCCTGTTTGATTGGTGCTCTTCCATTTGCCAGTTCCTACCCGGCCGTTGTGGCGTACTCCACTCCGATCCTGAACGACGCAGGACTGAGTCTAAACAAAGCCTCACTCTACACCACAGTAATGGGCGGCTTTGAACTAATCTGTGGTCTGCTGGGGGCCTACATTAATCATGTGGTTCCCCGGCGATCCCTGATACTGTGTGTGGCAACGGTTTTGTCAGTAGGTATGTACGTACGGTTTGAATTATTTGGCGTAAATGTCATAAATATGCTGACTATCTTACATAATATGGAATTATATTTCGTTGGTGCTTTGGTCTTACCAAGGTACCTTATTATGTTTTCTAATAAATTTTGTGCAATATCGGTCCTTGAGTCAACATTTGGATAGTAGCTGATTATATGAAATGTGGAACCATAAATTAATATTGCCAATCACACGGGTTCTGGATCGTGCTCAATTTGGAACAGTTGATTCGTTCTGTTGCATACAATTTAATGCTTTCATTCTGTTTGTTTCAGTCAACGGAATCATCGCCATACTCCTGGTACTCAATACTGTGATTCCGCATCCGCTGTTTATGGATGCCGTGGGCTCGCTGACCTTCCTCGTGACCGGCTGCTCCGTGTTCAGTTTCTATCCGCTGCTGGTCATCCTGCCGGCCGAATTGGCACCCACGGAAGCCCGATCGACCGCTTCTTCGGCCGCTTTCAGCGTTGTCTCTTTCCTGAATATTGTCACAGTGTTCGCTACCTGGCCTATGTATCTGGCCCTGGGCGGCTACGTCTTCCTGATCTTCATGGTATCAATGATACTCATCGCATCGAGCTTGTACCTGGCCCTGCCAGAGACTCATCCCAGATTTTGCAAGCCGAAAGGAAACAAGGCAAAGGTGGCCCCAGAGGAGAGTACGAACATGAAGGTTATGACTGTGTCCTATACTCAGAATACTCTTGCTGAGTAACGCAAGTGTAGGAGATATACGGACTAGTTTTGAGCGATACCGTAATTAAATCTGAAAGGACAGCCCCAACTTTGCAGCTACCTAGTTCCCGAAAAACTTCTGGTTGTTAGCAGATTAGCCGATCCAAGGAAGGGTCGTGATCTTACTGACGTAATAACAGGTTGAGGTTGGGTGTAGCAATTTCCCACGTGGTTCTGAAACCAAATGTTTACGTTGTACATATTCTTTAAGTGATAAATTGTATATATTTTGAGTGTGAGTATGTGTTCTTTTGTGTATAGTATAAATATTGTTTTGTTTTCTAACAACTCTGATCCAAATTATCCACTAATTCATTGCTTATGAAACAAAGCTCAACCACTTTGTATTTCCAGAACAATGTGCAAAGAAAAATGACACCACATACTAACCATCCAAAGAACAGTTTCAGGGATCACGCTTACCACCAGAACGTTTTCCGTTTTTTTTTGCAACAAAAAAGACTGAAGGTCCGAAAACGAAAATACCTGTAAACAGGTTGCGTGTAGCATACTGAAAATACGTCAGTTTCAAAGCTTAGTGTTCTTTGGGATTTGCTGTTCCCTATTTTGAGTAGCTTACCTTATTAGTGTTGCCCTTTGTGTTTTTGCAAGTTGCATGTGCAAGATTAAGATGCAAGATGCAAGATAAGTTGAAGTTTCGTAATGAAATTACTTGCTCAAAATTTGAAAATGGTGCAATAATATGTCTCGCATTGGTCACCAAGCCACTAGTCTTGTAGGAATGATAATCCATAATTACAACATACGTAATAGGAACTTGAAATGTTGCGGAAACAATACGAAATAGAAATACGAAATACAAAATCGCGAAATACTGGTCGCTATGCATCGAAACTTTTGAAACAAAAAATTCTTATGACAGCTTCAGTTTCAATATTACGTTCAATTTTGCTTTCACTATTCTTCCAATTAGCAGGGGTGGCACTGGCAGCCCGAGGGAACAGCCATTTTTGAGTCAGACGTTGTTTAAATGTTTCATATATGGAAAGAAATGAAGAGTTTGGCTCGGGATCGGCTCGGGGTTGGCTATGCTAGCTTTGACTCAGCTCAGTTAACAAGAACTGTGCTTGACACGAGACTGGTATATGAGGAAGAAGTGATCTAAAAGCCAAAGCCAAAGCCTCCGAAAAACCTGATGTTTCAGGTTATTGGCTTTTGATTTTTGATATTAATTTTTGTGCAATAAGTTTCAAGCAAAAACCGAAACAACTGTTCCTTGGATAAGCTACTCCTCTCTGAATGAAGGACTTCTCGCCACCAGCTGCATCTTCTCCCATCTTACTCGGACTGGCACGACCCGTCCCGACCCGACAGCTGACGGGATTCGGCCCGGGGACGCCAAAAGAAAATTTCCAACATTTTTCAAGAGCTTCCATGCACGATGGAAACGCTAAATTACGAAACTACGAAATGATTGAAACAACGAAACTACTATACTACGAAATGTTAAATTTTGCTGAAAAAGAACTAGAATGAGTAAATGTTTAGCTAATTTTAGTGATTTCGCAACATTTTTAGAGTCGATCTTTTGACAGTTCGACCCGCTTCAGGCCCGCAGTTAAAAAATTCTGGGCCCGGCCGGCCTGGCCCGACAACCAATGGAAGTCGGCTCGACGGGCCGAGGCAGGACAGGACGGGCAGGACCCTCCGCTCATCTCTGCATCCTACACAATTATACGTGGAAGAAACGTCTTTGACCAAGCAAGTTTCACTAATCGTACAGCATTTACTTGGGCAATCTATTAATATTGCAATCAAGTTTTCAATAGAATTATCAAAATTCTTTCCAATGTCGCAGGGAATTTTAAGTCAATACACTCAATACTCAATATACAGAGGCCAGAAGAGAAGGAGCTATGATGAGGACGAGCACTGTGACCATACTAATTACATTCATTAACAGACTGAATAAATATTCGCAATATGTACTTTTATACATAAATTCCTCACTGGCAGCAGAGGCAGATACGTCCAAGCTCCCTGAATCTGTGATGAAGCTTTCTGTCACAGAGAAAGATAAACAATCCTAGTCAGCGTTTATATACTAATCGCACTTTTGTGTTTAAGTAAGTTAGTGCTTAAATACTTCGAACACTTCTTCCTTAGGCTTTTGAGTTCTTGATCTTTTCTTTACTAACTGATCTTCAATCTCCTAAGCAGCGCTACTGTCCTCTCCAAGCCAACATCTAAATCCTAAACTGTAATCACTGGGGTTGCCTAGTTCTCGTCCTATGAATAATTTAATGAAAATTTTCTATCTCTGACTGCACCTATTCTCTGAACGAAGGTGCTGGCAGGCATAGCTCCATTACTTATCAAGCCAAAATTCTAATGTCATATTATCCGATGTATCGCTGATGCAATATTTCAATGGCACTAACTCTGAAACGGATTGCATACAGTGCGATCGTTTGGATGTTTTTGGATGTTCCTGCGGATTTTGTAAACTGTGAAGGTGAGCATATAGCAATGGGATATTCTCAAATTATCAAATTATAACCAGGGTTTTTTGCGTCCAGATGTGCGTCTGGACGCAAAGTTTCTTATTTGGACGCAATGAAATTTTAGCGGGACGCAAGCTAGACGCAACATTATTTGAGAGGAAATTCACTTTTGTAAGAGTAGAAACTTTAAATGTTTCCAGTACCAATTTTTCCGTTTTTTTTCCAAAAATTTCTGCGGGTCCTGGGGGCTCCGCCCCCAGACCTCCGGTGTATCCCACTTTGTCATGGAATGCCAAGGTGCAAGGTCATGCCTCAATGTTAATCAATGTTATTTGTTAAGTTGTTGTCCACCTGCTTCCATATATATCAGATCTTTTCGAACTAATTAATAACATAATTTAATAATTTATGTTTAATTTTAATAATAATTCTAACTAATTTAGAACATAATTTATAACTAGTACATCTAAGGTTAAATTAACGTTTATGTGGAAATTTCCGGCAATTGAAGATTCTATTAAAAGTCGAATATCTACCATTTAATAAACCAATGACAGACAAAGCAGACAACTAGTTTTCATTTCGAACATGACATGCATATAGCAAAATCCTTTAATTGCAACATTATGAAAACAAAAAAATAAAGACCAAATATTGTATGCAAAAGATTGTTGTCAGGCATAAATGCCCACCAAGCGAAATCTGTTTTTTTCGAGTTGAATCTACTGAGAAACTTAGCAAAAAGCTGACGAAGCTAGCGCTCAATTCTGTTTATTTGAAGTATTTTCAAGTTCCAAAAGGTGATTGAGGGGGATAACGTTCAATTGACCATTCAACATTTAATGAGACTCAGTTATATAAAATATTTTCTTCAAACTTCCATTCTCTACTGATAGGCTCGTGTAAAGTTGGAAGGGTATAGTCAACCAAGCTTTACGGGTGGAAACTGTGCGCGTATGGAAACGACGAACCTGGAGGAGACTTATGTTCCAGTCGACCTGGGCAGGATCTCGCCAAGAATAACTGGGACTAAATAAGGCTGACTAAAGGGACGAAATAGGTGCTTGACTACTCAATTACTAAAGAAACTTTGATTAAATTAATTACACGCTCAGTAAATGATTAGCCTACCTAGACTGGAAAATCACTCAATGTCCTACCTACCGACTATACAATTCTAATAAAAACCTAACTAAAACACTCTAACGGCTCAGTGACTGAGACCGCATTTAATAAAGTATAACAAGGGAGAGACTCCCGAAAATTACACAAGCAAGTATAAGAAATTTTGGTAATAAAACAGTCATCAATAAGGTTCACAAAAACAGAGAAAATTTAGACAAGCACACAATCTGAGGAATAATGACATTAAACAAGACATGGATAAATTTTTGAAACATTTATAAGACAGTTTACATACATAGATTCAACCTCGGAAAATTGTTTAAACCCCTAAAAATAACTATGATTTCTATGGTTATTTCCTTAAGCCGTCGCGGCTGATTAAGCTAAACGACATGACATAATTAACCCCTTTTCTAAAATAAACAGCATCATTAGTTGTCCAATTAAAAAGAAATAAACTACGCTAACGCACTGCTTAAATAATTTAGGTCGACCCACGAGGTCGCCTCGGAGTCTAAAAAGGAAAGTAAAAACAATCAATACTTACTGCGCTGAAGGGGGTCCAAATTGGAAGGCACAAAATAACACGCATAAAATAGGCCACTAAGAAAGAGACGGCCGCACGCTAGAGCTCAGAAAGACAAGACTGACTGAGAATTGGAGCCGATAGTTTTGAATAAAAAGAACCAATGAGAAAAGTCTGATGAAATTTTTATGAATTTTGATTGGACCAAAATGTTGACATAGAAGGAGAAACTTCTAGGCCTTTCTAGAAGAAAGGCAGCCAGCGCCACCTAGTCAGACAGACATCAGACAAACAGCTAAAATCAGACATCCAACAGACAAACAAAAACTAGTCCAACGTACATACCTAGAATACACATACGCTACACTATTACAAACACACATATACATGAACATATACACTTAACTAAAAACCCACCCTATAGGGGAAAGACGCAACGTCTCCCCATTGCACTCGTAACAGTCTGCTTTTGCCTTCCATAAATTGAATTTTTATAGAATATGTTTTCTCTCACAAAACGTCACTGATTGCTGAGGCAACCAGCTGACCGCAGAATTTCTATATAGGTACCCGAACTAACCCGGTGATTCGGTGACCCAGTTTCATCTTTGTAGCCTATTGTAGGCATAGCAAAACTTTCAGATTGTATATGTGAAGAAAATGGTTCTATTAGCACTAGTAAATTTGGGTTTGAATAGCCTTCCTAGAAGCTTCACCTTTTGTCTTCACAGTTCAGTGCCTCCTTTCTAACGATTGGGTTTCACTTTTGGATTACCGGGGTCCGTGTAATCACGAGCTTCAGCCTAACTCCTCCCAAACAATCCCAGCAATAGATACGGACTTAGCTAGTATACACAGTCAGTGACAGAGGCAGCCGGTTTTCCCGTTTCTCACGTTTTGGAGCGAGTCTTCAGGGGTCTCGCAGTTTAACCATCAATTCCAGAACCTACTTTACCTAGTCAAGAACAGACCACTCACTAAACTTTGAGGTCTGATCTTGATCCCTACTTAAACTGGGCTTCCGTAATCTAAACAGTGGTCCACCCAGTTCTCAAATCAAGCCCCTATCTAAAGCAAGAAATCATAAGATGACTAAATCTCGCAACTGTAGACGCAGCGTTAAGCCCAAATGGAATATCCAACTTAATGTCAAATTTTCGGTTACTTTAATTATTACAGAAACACTTTTTACGGTCAACTCAATATTACAATAGTTACTTCCCTTAGTTAGATCAACAAAGACAATAGCACAAGTTCACAATAGAAGGATTGACAAACATAGAAAAGTGATCATAGCTTTTGACATGTATAGGCATAAGCCCGTTAGATCTCCTAGTGCATACAGGGACTAAATTTAGAAAGATTACGCGGCAATTCGAAAATATCACGAAATTCTTAAATGGCGCATCAACCTATGTACCAGTTAAAGGTTCGACTTAGAGCAGGTTTTGATCAGGTCGCAACTAGCTTTTCAGTTCTTACCTCCCTGACGAGCATCCGCTGGTCTGAGGAATAGGCGTGAATACCGAAGCAAGCTTCTAGACGGGGACAAGTAGGAATATGGGACGGTCAGATGTGTGTCACAGCTAAAGTCTGAGTCTGGTCCAGTACAATTCAAGCAGAGCAAGCGGAACACAGTCCTTCCCTGGACTGACCACGAAATACCCAAAGCAAGGCACAACGGCCACAGAAGTTACTGCCCAACTGGCAAGTCCTAAACACAACCGATCTCAAACTCAATTCGACCAAGACTGACTGCGTTATGACGTCAGGCCGGGAACTCCCTTCCTGTCAATCAAAGTGTGACGTAGAAGGCAAGCCCCGCCTCGTGTTGCGTGTATTGTATGTGTGTGTGTATGTGTCTTACGGTACTTCACGTCATTCCCCCTCTGACTCAGCGGCCTCCCTGGAAGTTCTTTGATCTTATTGAAACAGTAGCCCTGTTTTTGATTGATGGGTTACCTGGGGTCTCAGGTGGTCCCCTAGAGTCCCGATTTCGACGAAAACAAACCCATTAAGTTAGGAAATTATGCATACAAAAATCGCTCAAATCCTCTCTAACAAAGACCCATTTTCATTAATTTCTATAAATCAGAATTAGTATCTTTGTTTTCTCAAAATTCTGCAAAGATTAATCAACCTCTTAATAATCTGAACCCACAAAACCTGAGCAGGACAATTACCCCAAAATGTTTAGCGAAAGCATAGAGACAAGAACTCATTTGGTTAGTCACAATTTAGACCAAATATATTAGGACAAACGAATTCAGATTGTAGAAACAGTGCAAGGGTGTACAGTTACAATTCATTGCATTTAGCATTTTCCTTACAGTCACAAACAAGAAACGACTAACACAAATGTACAGTTAAACAATCACGAGCATATTTAGGTTAGTTGGTGGCAGCCAAACAAGCACATCTCAATTAGTCAAGGCACTACGAAGCAATTAGTCAAAATACTACGAAGCATATTTTCCTTACAGTCACAAACAAGGTACAAATAAACATAAAATTCATTACAGTTATGCATTGCTGGTTAGAGTCACAGGTAGGGTACAAATCATTAGAGGCAGTGCAATAAACATTAGTGGCAATTAAAATATAGCAAAAATCATGCATCACTATTAAAAAATCAGACAAATAAAACAGATTAAATTCGTAAGTGCAAGGCAAAGCAAATAAAAATAAGACAGACTAAAAGACAGACGGGTAATTTCAGTTTCAACGGCTAACAATACGGTTCCCATGCTCAGCATTTAAACAAAATCTCTCTCAAAGTTACGTAATCAACCGTAATCAACCAATCTATCGAGTGATCAAGCGATTTGGTTCTACCCTACCCTTCACATTCTCCACAATAAAAAATGGGGTAGAGTTCGACTACCCGGTGACGATAAATATGAAATACTTAACAGTGCAGTATCCCAATAGAAACAAGCAGGCAGGACAGACATGTGAAATTATACAACAGCTATACAGTTTACCAATTTATACAGTTGATCGTTGATGATGATGATGATGTCAGCAGTAAGTCAAGTACCTGTCAGGATAAAGGCGTCCGGTTCTATTTCCGGGTAACTTAATTGCAGGAGCAGTGTAGCAGTGGTGAGGAGTAGCTGAGGCATGAACCAAGCAGTCCGTTACAGGTGAGATGACAGACGTAGGGCTAAATGGCTGTGGCAAAATCCACACAGTCTATCTTGGAGGAGCGGATGGTGACCGAGGGGAGGGGTGAAGTTTTGGCTGTGGAAACATTCCATTCAGTCTATACGAGGAGACGGTACAGAGGCGGCCGGCACAAGGGCGGCCGACAGCAGTGAAGACCAAAGCAGCGGTGGTTGGCGGTGCACAGCGGTGATAACGGGCCAGGACCAACCTCGGGTGTGTCATCAGTCATCGATCAGCGTATAGAGGTGGACGAAAAAATAGAATACTAGCCATTGTTAGGAAACAGCCTATAACATTTGAACAACAAAATGAATACCGGTTACACGGATAGCTGGTGTCTCTCCAACTATCTCCAAACTATTATTCTCTACCAAAATAACTGGTCACTATTGTCCACTAAACCCTCTAGCTTCTTATCCGTTGTGGTTCTCTATCGTTAACTGTTTTAGGTTCAAACAAGTTGTATGCTCTCTTTTCGTTTTCAGGCACATTACCGCACAGCTTGAAATTTCGATGTATGAAACCTTGTAGGGGTGTACAGCTTTAAGATGAACGTTTCAGGAAACAATTGTTTTCAATCAACTATGATTTTTCCAAAGTGGTGCCTTATGACACCTTCTAAACCCTTTTAGGCAAATTATCCAACAACTAATAAAAGTAAACAATTAAAGCAGCAAACAACCAAATCATAGGTTAGTAGGTTAGTGTGGAACTAGATATCTGCGTGAGGTGAGCAGCGGCTTTGTGATAAGTAGGCATCCAATGCAGTGAAGCTAAAATTAGTACAGACAAGCACACGGCGGACAATAAATACTACTCCCAAGTTTATTCTTGTAGCGGGGAAACTAAGGTGTAGGACGGCTGCGTTGAAATAATTCCTAAGAGTTAAGATTCGTTTAGAACATGGAGAGGACTGGGATCATTTGCGTTTTAATTAACCGTTCCGTTTATCTATAACCTTCCTTGATTCTTAAAATTCGGTTACAACAGGAAACTCCAATGCAAGCAGGCAGAACAAAACTGAGTCAATACACAGAACAGGCAATATAAACAAAAATCATGCAATCATGCAGTGCAACATAAATCATACAGACATATCATGCAAACAAAAACGTCAATATACAGAAACAAAAGTGCAGGCTCCCGAACCGGCA